>VKOC01000861.1:0-86023 GCA_009364415.1 Spea multiplicata | reverse complement strand
TGAGGATCATAGGGGTATTAGTCTGATTTCAGGTGGGAGGTCACAGTAAACAGCATCCTAGACACTGTAAAACTATTGCAAAATAGTAAAAACAAACTTGCATTCTCTGGATAACTGTGGGGGGAAACTCTTGAATTCTTTCTGGGTCAATGCTTCTGTTTTAAGCCATTATATTGCAGAAAATCTGCAGATGGAAAAACCGTCAGGCTCCACTAAAGAAGGTTAAAAGCAGGTTTTTATATTCTGCTATACTGTTGACAAACACCGCACATAGTCATTACAGATGTGTTTCTGATTTACATCTATGGATGGCAGACACCTTAAACTGAAATATCATAATGTATGTAATATATCGACTTGCTTTTATAACATTTAAGAGGAGAATATTCTCTAAACTTCAAGTGCAAGTCAGGGTAATGCCATCACATAGAGACTGCAATGCAACTGGAGCCTGCTAGTTGGACAACTAAAATGTTTGGGGGTATTCACAACCAGTGGCATATTCTAGCCCAGGCTGATTATACCTAGGGCAATAGTCTCTCAGCCAGGTCACCCAACTAGGTGATTTATATCCCCGGTGTGTGGTTGCTCAATGGGCTGATTGCAAGGGAGATCTCTGATCTCCCAAATTGCCCATTTAACTTATGGAGGACTGTGTCTAAAATACACAGCCCCCATTAGCATACTGTTTGCAGGTGCCACTTGTTGTTAACATTCATATCCTGATCCTAAGCACAAAGTATGGGGAAGCTGCAGTAGGTCAGGCCTAGGGCACCTCTGAAGATAAACACTTTACTGCCCACATCTTGTTCTGCATCAAGTGGCTGAAGAAGAGACCTAGACAGCCCTTTAAACTTGCAATCCATTATATTTCAGTTAGCCAAAAAAGATATTTTTACAAAATATGCCCTATCTGGTACATGATAATTTTTAGTGATATTAAAGAGGCACTGATCAAGGCCCTATAAAATGAAATGGCTACTGGAAAAGTAAATATTATTAGCTATAATACTACTGAAATGTGAAGCAGAATATTTGCACCGGCAGTACATATGTTAATAATTGCAACACTAGTACAGTTATTTAGTTTAACAGATGTGCTTTATACATGCAGATTTCACAGTTGTGAGACAGAATAGGGCAAAGGTTCAGTAATAAAAAATGGTCTAAAGAAAAGCAGTTTTGTGAACAATGCTCACCTTGTTATAGAACTCCAACAGCTCCTGGTGGTTAAATTCCACAAACACTTTTTCCAGATCCTAAAAAATAAAAGGATGATTGGATTAGCACAAAACATATACATGTAAAGTAATTTAAGGTCAATACTTTTCAGTCATTGTGTAAATGTGGTATATAAATATATATCATATAAAAAATAATTGTTCAATAAACAAAGTAGGAATAGTATGGGGTAAACAATCCATGTAGTCACAGATCCCAACATTTTACTGCTGGCTCCTACACGTTTGTATTGATTCTATCTTGGTTCCTAATTTTTACATAAATTCAGCCATGGGGAAAAAATATGTAAAAATTTAAATTTCAGATATTTCCTCTAATTATCAATCCAGGGAATTATGAAAAAATGTATTTTCACTACAAATAGGTTCCTTCAGGTACCTTGTCTTGCCACAGAAACATAGATTTTGATGGCAGATAAGAACCATAAAGCCCATCTAGTCTGTCCATATTTCCAGATGTAATAACTCAGACCTTAATCAGTCCTTCGTGTTAGCCTTATGCCGACACCATACATGTTTAAATTCCCTCAATACATTAGCCTCTACTGCTTCTACTAAGCAGCTGTTCCATTTGTCTATCACCCATCTGTAAAGGAAAGCTTCCTTACAATGCATGGAAACATCTGATCTTCAGGTTTTTGGATTATGATGTTTTGTTATAACACTTCTCCTCCTTTGGAACAAGCTACTTCTTTGTACTGTGAAATCCCTCTAATTATTTAAATGTTTCTATCACATCTCCCCTCTCTCGTCTATCCTCCATGCCACACATATTCAGTTTCCCTAGTCCTTTCTGATATTTTTTTCCCGCAAATTCTTCACCATTTTGGTAGCCCTCCTCCAAAATGTCAATATTCTTCTGGAGACCGGGTCTCTATAACTACACACAATAGTCTGTGTGGTCTAGCTAAAGATCTGTAAAGTAGCAAAATCACCTCTTTCTGGTACTAATACTTCTAGGCATACAACGCAAGGCCGTGCTTGCCTTTTTCCAACTCTTTAGTGTATTGACTGCTTAACTTTAAATCTTCAGAAATCATTACTCCTATGCACTTGTCTTCTGCTGTCACTGACAGAACAGTGTTCTCAATGCTGTATTATGCCTTGCAATTTTTAGGTCCAGAGTGCATTATTTTACATTTATCAACATTAAACTACAGCTGCCTCACACTCAACCATTCTTTTAATTTACTTAAATCTTTTCACCAGGAATGTTTTTTCTGTTGCAGACCTTTGTATCATTTGCCAAAAGCCATACTTTACCATGAAGACGGTTAATAGTGCTAATAAATCCTTAAATGGTTTGGATCCGAATACTCATCCCTGAGATACCCCACTTAGTGACAAGAGCTTCCTCCGACTATACACCATTAACTACATGTTCCCGTCTCATGTCACTGAACCATTGCCTTCTCAATCAACTATTTTCACATTGCAATTTATTTATAAGCCTTATATGGGAGGCAGTGCCAAATGCAAAGTAATGACCAAAGTAATGACCAGGGATGGTACCTAAATTCATTGGAATGATGAGTCATTTGAAATATTCGGATGTAGCAGAAGGCAGTTTGTTCTCGTAAGGGCTGGAGAGCAATACAAGAATGAGTGTTTCCATGTGAAGCATGGTGGAGGATCCTTGCATGTTTGGGGCTGAATTTCTACAAATGTGATTGGGTCAGAATTGATGGCCTCCTCATTACCTGGGAGTACAGATATTTTGCCATCATTCAGTACCATCAGGGAGGCATCTGATTTGCCCCAAATTCTGGAAGTGATGGTAGGCCCCCCACAGAGCTCTGATCCCAACATCATTGAGTCTGTCTGGGATTACATGAAGAGAGAGAGGCAAGTGGGGCAGCCTGATTCCACAGAAAAACTGTGGTTAGTTCTTCAAGATGTTAGGAACAGCCTACTTTACACTGTGTGCTGTTTAAAGGCAAAGGATGGTCACACCAAATATTGATTTAACTTGATGTTTTTCTGCTCGCTCTCTTTGCATTTTTTGAGGAATTAAAATGTCTATCTTTGAAGGCATTTTTGATTTACATTTTTCACAGCTGCCTAAAACATTTGCACACTAATTGTGTGTGTATGTATATATATATATATTCATATTCAGCAATGTGATAGCACTAATGGCTTTGTGGTAAATATTATACAGCAAAATAACCTTAAGATCCCTTGGTGAAGAGCCGTTTTTTTTGGGTTTCATAAGGAGTTTTTAGAGTGCTTTAGTGAAATAAGATATTCTAGACGATTTTTCAAGTGGCAAGCACATAAAAAGCACCTGCAGCCATTAAAGATAACATGTTTTGATTATGGTGAGGGCTTATTGTGCATAAAACGTTTTTTTTTAATGAACACATTGTGATATATATTCTAAATTCTTTTACATGTGGAACGCAAGAAAATACAGAAATAAAAGCTAAAAAAACACCACACAAAATGTTGAACTTACTTTCAATCTATATACATTGCAATGAACACACAACCGAGATCGTTAACTTTAACTGAGCAAAATACCATGAATATATTTCTATTTTCTTACTGTTACTAAAACAATTGTTAAGATTCACAAGAACATGAGTTGATTTAGTATCGAAACAGTAATATATATGTAGGACATACCAATCATAATTCAACGCTAATGACAGATTTAACACTGTTACTGAAGTGACATACAGCTCTAACACACAACTAGCTGATGCAAAGTTCTGTATATAAAAACTAAGCTACTTGATACTTCATATCTAAACATAAGTAAATATATTCCTAGTGAACATAGAATGCTTTGCCGAACTTGTCCCAGGCAGTAGTGATTAAAAGAAGTCGGTAAGTGCATGTAGCGCTAGCATCTCTGCTTAGCAACATTTTATTAGGAAGTTGAATTACGCACATTCAATAATGCATTAGCTCACCATCAAGTGGACGCATGTTAATGTAACAATACCTGGAAACTTGTTCCTAAACTTAAAAGCTGGATGAGAAAGTTACAAGAACATTATATATATATATATAATCAATACATTAAGCATGCATTACCAAGTATTCCTGCTGTGTAAAAGCCTGGTTTTAGGTTCTGGAGTACATGTATTTAATGTTTCTGGTTTCTGACTGTAATCTACTGTGACCTTTAGAGGATAACATTAAAAGGAAATTTGTGTTATGGCACAGGTAAGTCAATCAACTGTATGTCACTTACATTTTAACCCAACCATGCCTTGACATCTGTCAAATGCAGTACAAGAATTATATCATCTTCAACAATAACATGACTAAGAATTAAAGATTGGATGCAATACAATTAGGTTAAAAAGCAGGCAGACATTAAAAATGGACTCCTCCTTGTGCTAAAAAAACATATATTCTAATAGATATTCAGAAGAATTTTTTTTTACCAATTTTCAGGCATAGCTACCATTCTGCCATGTTTTTACAGGCAGTAGGGATCAAGGATTACTTGGGTAGTTTCTATGACCCCTCCTTACTGGGCCATGAAGTTGTAAAATCCATAGAGGTCTATGCTACATCTCTGGGCTCTTCGACTCCTGTGTTGTACACTCCAGTCTCTGTGCTCACCCCAGCACAGTTGTCCCGATTTTACAATTTGAATGCACTGTATAGAGTATACTCAGGAATAATGGGAGGTAAAAGGTATAGTTTACTGTGCCAAATAGCCCCACCAATGATGACAGTCAGTCACTGGCAGGAAAGGGTTCCCAGTGAAATCAATGCACATAGAAAGGGGGGTGTTTCACTAGACCACCTGGAAATTACACCAGAGCCAGTGCTGGAGCTTGCTAAACGTAATAGTTGCCAAATGCATCTCCTGCAAATCAATACGCTAGGAGTGGACCCGCAAACAGGGACAAAGGGGCAGCTCGGTAGGACAGTGCCTGGAAATTGGGACAGTATTTTTTAAGAATGGCAGACTTAGTAGCCATGTAATTTATATACATAAAACATTTTCTGAACTGCAGCCAAAGTGACTAAGACAATGTGTAGATCTACTGACTGCGTGTTTTGTTTTAGTGTCATAAGAATAAGGTCTTATGACTCAAACTGATGCAGGTTTTCATATAAATGATTAATGGCACTGTAGCCTGTTCTGTGGTATGTTTTTGTAGAGAGAGAGGGTCAGGTTTGACAATGTACAGGATGCAGTAAACAGTATTTGGACTTCCATAAAACAGCTGGCAATGTTTCCAAAAATACACAGCCAGTCATGTGCATGAATGTTGCTTTAGTAACCATCTACCTACAACAGATGGGCAAAAAAAAAATGCCACACGCCATGAATCAAAATTATGTTTCCTCGAACAACAAATGCATGGTTTCACATTACAGCATTAACCATTTCTGTAAACCAAGTTATGATGCAAGTGAGTTGTGGGTCTATGATAAACAGATGATCAAAATGTCTATACGTGAGTCTTGCCAAGTAGAGTCCACATTAAATTGCCTAGTTATATTGTATGGATATATCTGACGCCACAGCAATGCCTGGTCTGAATCTGGCTGCTGCAGGTGAAAAGCTTTCATGGCAGCCCTTTGTGTCTTATGGTTCATGGGATCCGAAAACAGAGTCCTTCAGAGGAATGACACCCTCTAGAGACTGGTGGTTTATTCTATGAATTATGCTGCTGTTCTATGATAAAGGAGCAAAGAGCATTATGCACTAGAAAAATGTTTTCTAACAGCCTCCTGGAAGAAACTGTCTGATTTACATATCTTATCCTCTTCCGATTCCAACATGGATCTAACTGCTCCCAACCTATTTATTTTGTCCGCAGAAAAGAAATTGACTCGGCTGCAGTTGAACCAGGTTCCTCACAAGGAAGAACCAAAACAATGTTTTCTGCTGGGGTCAGACAATATAGCTTCATAATTCTAACAAGATGGAACACTTGGTCTAGACATAGCCTTCTTAAGAACAAAAGACTCTTTGGATAACATACTTGTCCGAGGACATCCTGTGTACAGCTGGGCAATAGGGGCAATAGGGGCAATATAGCTGACAGACCGGCCAACTGTAGACTGTCAGGCCCTAGCAGATGGCCCAAACCGGTCGACGGCAGGAAGTTCTCAAACAGGTGTCCTGTGGACAGGGAGGCCCAAACAAGAATAATATGGGGTCAGCAAACATAGAGGCCCAACGCTAGTATCACCCGCCATGTGCACACAGCAGAGGGAGAGCGCCCAGACTCCCTCGCAGAGCAGAAACAGAACAGTAAGTAATCAGCCACCCCCACGGGCTGTAAAGTGCCCAGCACCATTGGGTTATTAAATGATAGCTGTACTACAGTCAAAACGTAGTGACATCATAGGTGAGCTGTGGGAACTATTATTTACAATCATGCCCTGTTATCCATGAAGTCTGAATTATAATTTACAAATGCACTACTGGATTTTAGATTTGAATAGAAATCTGCTATTTTTCACACATGGTACATTGACCTTCTGTGTGCTTAATTATCTCGTTTCCACTCGCATTTCCACTTCAACTTAAATTTTTTCATGACATTTAAATTTTGTACCCCAAAAGAAAATTGGAGAGTTTTGTATAACTTCATCAAGACTTCTTTTATGATTTTGTGACCCAATAGCTATTTACATAACTGAGTAAAGCTTTTATAATTGTAATTACACAATTTTATTTGCATACTTTACATTGTTTACCCATTGCTATGAATTTTTAAGGGCTGTAGCCTGTAACAGGGCCAGGCTAGCTGGCTCATATGTCATATGAAGTTTAGCCGGGTCACGGAGCACTTGTGTGTCCGGTTCCGTATCCCGTGACCCGGTAATGTTTTATGTTGTGTTTATTGTGTAACCGGCCCAGAGACTGAATGTGGATTCAGCTCCAGCCTTCAAAAAGACAATCCTATAATCGGGCTGGGGCTCTTAATCAGCCAACACAGCCCTGTCTGCCCAGATGGCACCCGCCACTACAGGCGGGGATTACACAGGTCGGAGGAACCCATTGTTCCCTAATCCCCTCACCTCGATACCATCCCCTGTATACTGATGGAATTTGTGATGGGATGTGGCTGATGGGCTCGGTACCACACTCTCGATTGCATATAAGTTCTGTGTGTTCTACGAATGGTGGTCTGGCTGATCCGTGGATAGCTGAGTGCTATCCGTATGAGGGACTGACTGGTGATTCCTCAGCCCTCAAACAGGGGTACCCAGCCTTGGGTACGGTGACCCTGTAACATAGACAATTACGAAAATTGGAATCATTGTGTGCGATTTTTATGGTTCCTTACATATATTTATTTATACATTTTATTTATACATTCTCTTTTGCATCCTGAAAATACATAGCCCTAATTACTGCTACAAGAGAGCTACTACTCTCTCTTTTTTACCTATCTTGTTTCAATAACCCATACTACTCCCTTAGATTTGTAAGCTCACAAGCAGGTCCCTCAAAGCCAGGAACTTTGTGTATAAAGTACCATAAGGCTAGATGGCAGCTCACGGGCTGGGTTCTCAACTCCTTATGTATCTCTATGTATTAATGCATATGATATGTATGTGTTAACTGCCCCAATGAAATTGTACAGCTCTGTGTAATTTGTTGGTACTTAATAAATAAAAGGCAATAATAATAATAATCAGAACTATATAAAATGAATGCAATATACTATGTAGCATCGATCAATGAACATTGTATGCGGGTATTTGTAACAAGTTTCCAAAATCAGTATGAATACACATTCTAAAGTCAGATTTATGTAATTTCTACAAATATTGCATTTCGTTACAAACAGCCATGTATTTTGTGCTTTCTGCAGATATGATTTCGAGATGATTGGTTTCATACCTGCTATCAACGTGGTAAAAATGATAACTAAATTGAATCACTTCTATCTTGAGGCTTGTAAAAAATATATTTTGCTCTTTACTTATGAGCCTTTTTTTCTTCAGCTGTAACACTCTGTCAGAGTGAAATTGTGTTAACATACCCAGACTCGAGTGGGAACTGCAAGCTAATTTTTTTAATTTTACAAAAAGGAAAAAGTAACTGTTCAATTAATTTATTTGCTACATTCTATGGGAAAAACAAGTTTGATTTCTACAATGATTTCCCCCCAATATCAGACTTCCTGAAATGGACATTATTTTCCGAAAAGATCCAGTGGACCTAAAAGGTCAGGCATCCAAGTGTTTTTTATAACATAATACAAAAAAACCCATAATAAAACAAACTAGAATTTGTTTTTTGCGAAAACATTTTAGTGTGTATATAATTTACCATTAATTAATTTCCTTTCTAAACAGAAAGGGTATCAGTTTGGCATGTTTTAGCAATAGATGAAAAAGTTTTGTTAAAATTGGTATACTGTAAAATGTAACATAAGCTTCCAGATTTATGCCCATATGTTTTGGCACAGTGTATGATAACTAATCTGAAGAACTACTCTTTGTGTACTAATTCATGCTACCAGTATGCTCTTTGAATTCTATGGGTAAATACAACCTCAGATGACACATGACATATTACACTGTACCATAATTTATTCTACAAAAATAAAGCCAAAATAGAGAAGCCATGTGGGAAAAACTAAGTACACCTTTTGATTCAGTAGCTTGAATAACAAGCTTTTCAATTGGGTTAAGTTCTGGACTTTGACTGGGCCATTATAACCCTGATTCCTGTCTTTTTCAGGCATTCTGTTGTAGATTTGCTAGTGTGCTTTGGATCGTTGTCCTGTTGCATGACCCAACTTTAGCCAAGCTTAGCTGTCGGACAGCTTGGAAATGTTTCACCTTGATAAGGACGTTTGTTCACGCCAAAACCAGTCAGTGTTTCCAGAAATAAAGAAAAGAACTGCTTTGACTATTATCCAGGCTGATGTTTCTACTTTCATCTCATTTATGATTAAGGGTGATACATTTGTATCTAGTGAGTACCTACTCCTCTGTCTCTCTCATTAAGAGCTTTTTGTATATTCACTGTTACTTACAGAGTGGAGTTCACATTTATAAGCAGCTCCGGTGATCCTTTGCTATATATGAACTTTAACATTTAACATGCTGAGTCCTGTAGAGTCTGAGATGCAACCGCTGGGTTTTTTGCAATTTCCCTGAGCATTGCACAGCCAGACCTTGGTAGTGAATTTGCTGGGACGACTGTTTTGAATGTTTTCCACTTTTGAATGAAGTGTAGAATGATGGACTTTTTGGAATGTCCCAATGTTTGGAAATGGCCTTATAACCCTTCCCAGATTGATGAGCAGCAACAATTGATTCTCAAGTCCCGAAACTCAGCCACACCGCCCAGTAACGATTGCAAAGTCTATGGTAGCTCACGATGCTCAAACAACACCGTCATTCATCTCATAAGACATCATCAAGGTCATGATGTGATTTTGCATTTTAATTTGTTAGTTAAAGAATATTATTGGGAAGGATCCCTTCTTCTCCGGTTTTATTTTTCTTTATATGTGTAAGTTTATTTTTTACTTTTTCACTTTATGATTTTGAGTTATTCACTATAGTTTGTACCTACCACTGTCTGTGTCTGAACCACTATATAATGATAGGAGTCAAGCTGTACTACTGTATATGCCTGGCTTGCTATATAATCATAGGAGCAATGCTGTACTACTATGTGCCTGGCTCACTATGTAATGATAGAAGTCATGCTGTATATCTCTCAATTAAGAATGAGTGCGGCCAATGCACCCATACATTTCTGATGAAGTGTCCCACTACAAAAAAAAACTTGAACATCTCTGTCTATAGAAAAACAGAAAAAAAAACAGGCTACAGGTAGTTTTAACTAATGAATTTGCTAATTGAATAATGAATAATACTAAGAGGTGAGGCATCATTTTCACTCTAAGGGAAGGCATTGCATCTAAAGTTTTCAGCAAAGCATTTTTATCAAATCAAAACTTTTTATGTCTTATAATTCTTGTTTCACAACCAGTAAAACCTTTTGGAAACATTTGGCTTGCCCTGAAGTTCCTCCCACTTCAATTTCATGTACTAAAGTTCTCTCCTCCACCCAAAAATGTCTGAAATAGTACCAAAGCAAAAATAGCTTAACAGAAATGAATGATTATGCAAATACAAATACTCAAACAGAATTTAAGATTTTTTTCTTAAAATCTGAGTTTTAATACATAATGCATATAGTAATAAATATGTACACAATGGTTTACTCCTCGTTATCCTCATCATTCTTTCCCATATTGTTAAAAAATAAAACCAAAAAGTAGGATTTAAGTAAATCCACCGCACATAAATACTGGATTTGATTCACAATGCATTTCTACAACAAACAAACACAATGGTATTGAACTCCCTGTGGTCTGCGTACACCAGGTTTTCAAAATAACACTTAACAGAAAGCTCAGCCACGTATAATGTTAGCCTATAGATAAATAAAGATATGCAGATTTAAGCCCTCGAGTTTCACAACACTAGCTGTGGGGAATGACTTATCATTCAATTAATTTGTTTTACTTATTGCAATTTAACAACATTATGACAAAAACTTTAATATACAATTTTGATGATATGGTGTATATCATTCCAAGAATATTTTCATTTTGCAAAGAAAAATTTAAAAAAGTTTTGTTTATAAATCCTAGTTTAGCCCTGACTGAGGGCTATACAGGTTATTGTCTGTAATACATACACAATCTACTGACTGTCAAAGTTTATATTCCATATGTATAAGAAGCTATATAAACCACATTATGTTACATACTACATAACAAAATGATATTGTTCCGGTTAGTATAAAAGCTGATATTTAAAATTGTTCCATTTTTATTGGACATTATAATGTACACATAATCTCCAGAAGCAAGTCTTATTATTGTAGAGAGACAGTTTACAGCATTGGCTGTAGTATCTCATAATATACAACTGCCACAGCCGATTAGTACTCTGATTTATCACACCAGGGTTATCTGATTTTGTTAAATGTTTTTGCATGCTTCTATTTAATAAAACACTATATTCTATTTGTAATAATGTAGGGAATCATTTTTTTTTCTCATAATCCAAAATAATATATTCTGGCTTTGTGGCAAAAATCAATATCATCAATCTTTTTTTTGTGCCTTTCTAAAACAATCTCATATTTAACCCTTTGATATCTAATGTTGCACTTGTTATAATGTATAGAACTATGTGCCCATGTATACGACATGGAAATGGAATGGAAGAGAAGGGGGATTGGACAATTTAAATGGAACTCTTCATTTAAATGAGGACCATTCTTGTCTCTTCTTACCCCCCCCCCTCGGCTGGTTTTAGGAACTTGTATGTAAAGATGTGGATCTAGAGCAAATAGCTCTGTTTCTTAGAGCTAGCGTATACATTGAGGAAGTTTCATAAATACATAATATTTACATACAACTCCAGAAAGAGGTATGTGTCTCAAAAATCAAATCATGATAGGCGCACCAAGCATGAGCTATAAACGTACCACCGTACATAGTTTGGAGAGTTCACAATAGAGTTTCTTGTTTGCTACCTTTTCTTCAGTTGTTTGGTTCACAATTGTGTCATTCTGGTGGAATTTGACTTGGGAACCAACTAATTTACCTATGCATTATCTTGTGTTACCTGTGGTCAGACTACAGTGGATGTTAAGGATTCCTAACAGTATGTCTTTTAAGGCAAAATTCTCTATTAGTCCTTTTTTTGTAAATGTAACTAATACTGATCTTTTTTTGGCTGCTTAAACCACCTTCAAAACAGGCAGGGCTAAGGGCTAATGTTATGTTCTAAAACTAATAAAATGATGCTTTATAACCAAAATGCCCAGGTACTTTGCAGGCATGCTCCTAGAT
Organism: Spea multiplicata; assembly: GCA_009364415.1. Classification (NCBI taxonomy): domain Eukaryota; kingdom Metazoa; phylum Chordata; class Amphibia; order Anura; family Pelobatidae; genus Spea; species Spea multiplicata. The sequence goes on along the minus strand of VKOC01000861.1, from coordinate 73,959 downwards.
AATCTGTGAGAATACACCAGAAAACAATGTCTCTCATAGGCATCTAGGAAAAATTTTGCTTGCTTTTTAATTCTTAATGTTGTTTTATGTATTTTAGCCTTTAAAATCTTGTTTTACCTTGAATGCATTTCTTTCTATTACCCAAGGAAGACAGAGGGCATGTTAAGGTGATTTACCCAGTTTCCCTTTGTGACAGCCGCTTGACTTTATCATTTCAGAAAGCAAAATTGTTGTAGATATACATTTTAGTTTCTACCACAAATCCCTTAATCAACCTCATTCTCGGGACAGTCTCCCAAAGTCTTACTTACAGAATGTTTACACCATTGTGAAACCAAAGGGACATAAATAAAGGCTTTTAATAAATGTTATACATTTTTTATTATAACATTTCCAAGCTTTCAGACAGAGACAGACTTATTGTATTCTCTATCACGCTGTAAATTATTAACAACACATTACCTTTAACATTGCATGTCCTTATAAGGAATAATATCGGCAATTCCGCAATATAAAAACAAAAATAGACCAAGAATACAAAGATTTAAAGATAAATTACCAGTAGCACAGTCTCCCGGGGCTAGAGTAAAATTATCCCTTGTCATGCTAGTGGAAACCTAAGGCAAATAATAACAGTATACTAATTCTACCTCTAAACACCATTATTTCTTTATTTTTTGTAATGGTCACTAAGACAGTTACCAACACTATATGCCTTGGAGGACAATGAAGACACAGATCTTAGACCCCTTGACACAGCTACACTTCCAGTCTGGGCTGAGAGGTGATAATTAAGTAGGTAGGATAAAATGATTGCTTGCAACCACCAAGGAGAATTTGAGTGTGTTGTGCTTTTTGCTTACACTAGCCAACTGTGTAAGCAATCCTCATGTGAGTGAGAAATAGAAAACACCACATCTAGTTCCATTTAGTTTGCTATTATCTATATAATAGTTGCATTCTTCATTTCTTTTTTTCTGCATCATTTGGGGAAATCAGCCACAATGTGGCAAAGGTTACCAGGGCGGCAAGAGTTACCAAGCTGTTTCTACATTCAGACTGGTGTGTGAATTATTGAAAAGCAGAAGGGATTACATGTGTTTTCAGCATTCCGGCATTTCATTTACAGTTCCCTGTTTAAATCAGCACAAGAAGGAAAGAGACTGTCACAAGTGAAGCTATCTTTTATTAAATCGACAGTACATTTACTTACAGATAGAATGATATATATATACATAAGGGTTTGGGATTATACCCATCTCTCCTTAAGTCTTTATCTGAAAAGTAGAATTGCTTTCTTTAACCCTGAGGATGTATTAAGCTACATCAATTAGAATATAATCTATTTACTAAATGCAAGTATAAAAAAAATGTATATATAAAAAATGGTTTGCAAAAAAAATAAAAAATGGCAATATGCCGATAGATTGGAACAAGGCAATATTGTTTGAGTCGTATTGGTTCTCGGTGCTTGTAGAAATGTAACCGATGGTAATTCTACAAATCAAACACACAACATGTATGTGCACATACAGAGAGATACTGGTCATTTAGTGAACAAGTATTGTTTTGTAAAACAAATTCCAATTAATGCTGAAGGTTGCGTTCTTTGGGATGCCATTCCCAATAGAGATATGTATTATATGAAGCTGAACTGATTCAAATTGTTCCTGTGATTTTGAGGAGTCTTTTCTTCTTTGTGAGACTTACTCCTTAAGGAAAGAAAATGCTGTTTTCTTTTCATACTCTATTTTTTGGTCTTTAAGGAAGGCTCTATATTACTACCATCAGTCTGCTATTTATTACCCTACACTTGTCTGGGTATGAAAGGGATACTTAATCAATGTGCTAGCACCTAAATCAGTTCCACACTATTATTTTCTGCTGAAATTGTACAATTGCATAAATCTCTGATGCATCTTCCACTGGAAGTAAAATTGTGGTTCTCATATTATGTTACATGTCCCTGAGCTCATTGAAATACTGTTGGATAATTGCAAACTTTCTATTGCAAGTTCTTGCTTTACCGGAACTATTGAATGGGAAAAAAAATGATAAATGAGAAGGTAGTAAGGTATATGAAGAGTTCTTTTAAGAGGTCTGATCCTTTCTACCATTCTGTTTGGCAGTTGTTAATTGTCTTGACCATGTGAAATATTTAATGCATGGAGCTTAACATAATGGAGTTTTCATATAACATGAACCAAACAATGGCTTGGCCTTTTCTCCTGGTTTCCTCCGTACACACCGGTGGTTGTTACTTCTATCTTTACAGTTTTGGTGTCGCCTCTCCCTGCCGGACATCAACTCAAACAAGGCAATGACATCTTTCGCTGCCATTAGACACTTCTTGAGCGAAGCCTATTTTGCAGCCTTTTTGTCAAGAGGTTGCTTCAGTATTTTTTGTATGTTGTAAGGCATTTGGGGCCTCCTTATTTATGCAAAGACAATCAGAGCTAGAGTATTCTACCAGGTTGTGAGAAGAAGATAGAAGAGCTCAAGAGGATCATTAATAGATGAGTATTTGTGTTGAACAGAACGGAAAGTAAAATGAACTATTTAAAAGAACTTAACACAAAGCATTACGAATTTATTATTTACATATGTATTGCTTTATTAGGGTTGAAGTCTTCCCTTTATGCGACTACTATGCTACCCCTTCTTATGGCACTGCTTTAATCACCAAGGACCAGTAACTAATGTCTTAGTGCTTTCCTACATTGCTGTTAGCACTGCAAAGCAATATATATTACACACACACACTATGTATAAATAATGTTATATGGATTGGATAAATACTTTCAACAGGAAATTAAAGATAATGAATACTTAAGATCAAAAGCATCATTAAGCTTCAAATAATTTAGCCATTAAAAAGGTTCCCCTAACCTCACCTTTTTTTTTAAGTCTCAATAAAGGCTAATGTTGTTAATAATAATAATAAACAGAAGGAGCTCTAACCATTTTTAAGTACCACCAAGAAGTATTTCAGGCTTTCCAGTAAAATAAAATCTATAGCTCTGGTCAGAGGGTAGCACAGTATTTCTCAAGGAAAACATGTCAACACAAATTGACCTGTGAAAACAAACTTTTAAGTGTTCATCATTGGTGCTGGATACATAAACATTACGGGTAGGTTAATTGAATTAGACTACTTATTACTGATTTTATTAGTTACCAATGTGCAATGAGAACCGTATATCAGATATTCATAATGTAAATGTAACAAATGCGTGATATCAGTAATATACAAAGCAAAAAGGTGTTTTATAGCAAAAAAAAGCCTTATTGAAATCCCGATTCCATTCACACAAAAAAAAAACCCATTATAGGTAGTGGGATTTCTGATTACCAATCAGAAATAATGTGTCAACAATGGTGTAATTGTTTTTCACAATTCAGTCTGCTGTGAAGTTTAGACCTGAATGATCTACTTATATCCACCAAATATGTTGTGCTCATCAATAGGAGGAACAGTGAATGTTGGGTCCCAAACAGGGACAGTGGGATTTTGGCCCTAAGTAGGGACTGCTCCTCTGAAACAGGGCCTTCAGAGGTATGAATGGCAAAACCTAGGATACAGCCAGGATACACGTACACAAGTTTAGAAACAGGATTTGGGGTAATGCCAGGTGTAGTGACAAGAAAAGGATAATTTTAAAATGTGAAATAAATGATTTAAAATTCAAAGAAATAAAAAGTCATGGAGACGAATGCATCGTATCATATGCTTATTGTATTAAAATATCTACTCATTCTGATAGGGAGAACCAGATTTGACCAATGTAATGGAAAACTTCAAGTGCATACTCCCTAGCAGCTTGGTTCACAATTGACCCCATCCGTGATCTACCTTCACTGGCACGGTAGCCTCACACAGCTCTGTGGGATATTTTTATAAAGAAACACTCTGTAAACGCAGCTTAAATTTAATTTTGTAAGAAACTGTCACGGCTTTACTGGGGAGCAAGTGTCACGAAATATTTTACATTACATTATCAAGTGCTCCCATATTTGATACGGAAAGACTATAATTACTAAACATTCTATTTTGATATGGGGCATTTCAAGAGGGACATCAGTTAATAGGTACTCCTACCCATTACTCATTAACGTACGAGTGTTTTGGCATGGATGTTAGCTGATTGACATGTTTGTAAATATGCCTCTCAGATATAAATATGCTGAAACATACGTCATATAAATGAATAGGATAATAGCTTAGCAATCAGTATACATTTTATGTGCCTGTTAAATAAAGATTGCACTGTAATTTGCATGCACTACAATCAACAAATATCAAAGAACAAAGATCCTTTAGGCAAAGTCTCTAATCAGGAATATCACATGTAGATTACAATTAAGGAGGTATTGTGTAAGCTTTGAGAAACAGCTTCACAGACCTCATGCATTTTTTATATTTAAAATTAGGTTATTTTTTGTATGTTTGCAATGAAGGAGGTACTGGAAATGCAAAAGTAACACTAAAGAATATACCATATTGATGTTTGTTCATTGTTTCCTTTTTACTGCTTTCCTACCAGAAATGCTATCCTCAATATATCCTTTTATCCGATTAGCTCTTTTGTCATACATCATTTGTTTTGTCCTTTTCATTAGCACAATGTTTACTTCTAAACAATGTTCAGATCTTAGATCCGTCATTGACACATTGATTCCCTCTATTTTATGTATAACAATTAGATATTTTCTGTATCTGAAACATGGATCTGATGACCAGGCCATGATTGACAAGCAAGGCTTAAACATGACCAATGCCACCCCCCACAAGGTCTCTAGATGAATCAACTATCAGTTCTCGCAAACAAGGGCGTAACCCAGTGGAGGAGTACATCATCGGGTCCGGGAAGTAGCAGTGCAAACACGATGGAACAAGTCAGCGCTACTGCATCAATTCCGACTGACTGGGATTGTCAGAATCCCGAAAAGACAAACAAGATCTTGTGGAGGGCCCCGACACACTTGAAGGGGTGATTCACAGTCACCCAGCTGGACGTACCATTCCTATCAGACCTTCCCTCCGAAAGGCCCTTTCTATTCCTCCTATGACAACTTCACCAACTGCAGAAGAATTCATGCAAATTGGCCTGGCCCGGGGATCCCAGTCTGAAATCTATGTATGTACTGTGAAGGTAGTCTGCTCGCGCATGGAGTTATCTGCTCGAGGTAAGCCTACGTCTTCACCCACTGAACTGCTCATGGGTGGTACGGCGCCTTACCTCTCTCTCTGTCTCTCTACAGTGGGCAGGAAAAGGGACTCTTCTCTGCTCAATTTACACACCATTATTTGTCTCAAATTTTCTAGTATTGGGTTTTATATAGTTAAAGGAGGAAGTGCATAGGATCATTTATCAATTTTACACTATCCAGCCTTCTAGTTAAGAACCCACAACCATGCACAATTTGAGATGTGATAGAGCATACTGGCTGTTCCTTTTCATATGAATGCTTAAAGGTCCTTCGCTTGCTAAATCATCCATTCTTGATGCAATTCCCATTAGGTATGTTTCCATAATAGCCAGGGTAATGATGTAACAAACCATTGTTAATCACCTGTAAGAGCGAGCACTGGGCATGTTTAGGAATGAGGAAAACATACAGACATTAATATAGATAAACAACTGCTGTACAATGATATATGAAACTAGAATTGCTCTAGAGGTTTATAATAAAATCCCCTGCTCGAAAATGTGAGCATGCATACCTATTATTAAGCAGAGTCAGAGAAAATTATTTGTTTGGATTTTTCGATTACTTTGATTAAGTAGTAATGCTCCTCAGTTGTGCCAGAACTATGAATTCCTTTCAGACAATTGCATTGTGCCTGCTTTGGGTGTACTGAAATCTAAGATCGGTCATGTAGCTAAATCAGTCGGTTTTGTCTTAGATTCAGGATAGGCCTATGCCTATTCCATAGATGTTTAAATTCCCTTAATGTATTAGCCTCTATCATTTCTGATGGGAGGATGCTTTATATACCACACTCCCAGTAAAAGAAAACCTCTTTACAATATACCTAAACTTTCAGTTTTAGACTATGCCCTCTTGTTCTAACATTTTCCTTCTTTTTAAATAAACGTCCCTTATGTACTTTGTTAAAACCCTTTAAGATTACTTTAAAAACTCTGTAAACGTATTATGTATATTCAGTTTATAGAACGGTGAAAACGGTAGATCCATAATAATTATGCAAAGGCAGGTTCACTTTAATAAAATACACTATTCTTAACTTACGAATGTATAACATTAAGGGCATGTGGATTGAAGTTTGCAGTGTCTAATTCTACAAAGCAATTTAATTATGTATATGAGATATTGCTGGCTAGCAAGCTTTTACAGTTATGGAGCAACATTCCAGAGAATTTATTTCAATCCCAAGTGACAGCACTGCAATTTTGTAATTATAGTACAGCATCAAGTCGGGGTAGAATTAGTTGGTTAAAAAGAAACAAAAAATAATAAATATAAATCTTATAGATGAGGTAACACTTCGATAAGAACATTCTTCTTATATAGGAGACCATGAAAACCTCTAGCAGTGTTGATTGGCAGCAGAATTAAGTATTCCAAAACCTCTAGCAGTGCCGATTAGCAGCACTGTTAATAATGTAGTTAAATAAACATGTTATTTTCCATTGTTAGAATTAATAACTGGATTTTTAAAAAAAATTCTTCCTTATATGCCCACATCATCATGAACAATGGTGGCCACGTGGACAGCACGGCAACGACTGCATAACCATCATAAACAATGGTGGCCACGTGGAGAGCACGGCAACGGCCGCATAACCTTTGTAGACAACAGGCTTCATCGATATTGTCTTTTACGAAGCAGGCGAACAAGACTATCACCACAGATAAATAGAACATGACTAGTTGATAAAAGAAAAAACATCAAATTGCAAATTGAACAAGCAGCTGTGACGGCAATGACAGCGGATTTCAATGCTGACATTCTGCGTAGGGGATAACCAAAAAGTGTTTACAGTCGGCAGCCAATGGGCTATGTTAAAGAGAAATCAGCATCTAAATGAACTTATATTAAGAAAAACTACAAATGTACTCTAAATGCATAATCAAATTAATTAGCATGCAGTTTTTAAGGTATCCATCTGTCCATTGCATCAGATGATTAATTTTTATATCCAGGCTACCAGCACTGTGTCTTGCTCATAATAGAAAAACTTGGTCAATTGAGCTCTCTGTGCACTCCTGCATCAGGCAATGTTTAAATAATCCATGCATATTAATCGTATTAAATGTGTCAGACTCCCCATCCCAGCTTGTACATTTTCCTTCATTTTAACATCATCTGACACGTTTGTCTTCTAAATAGGTTAATACATAATGTCAGCTGGTACTTTTTTTTCCTTTTAGGGAGCGATTCTGTTCATGGATGAAGATGATGCTTTCAGCTTTAAAATAAAACAGATACCCATAGGATCTGTTCTCTGCATTTTAACCTTCTAGGTGCCTGTGGCTTCTCAAGGCTCTTTGGCTCAATGTGCATCACATAAAGGGTTAAGAAATTATCCAGAAATTATACATTTTGTTTGTTTTATGGTTTATAGAACTTACCAATGTGATGAACAGGCTGTGATACCCACACCTAGGAACTCATATTTTCCTGCAAGCTTTAACCAACAAAGTAAAAAGAGGTACTGTTATGAGCAAGTGTGAAGATGGAAGGTTCTGTTAGTGGAAGATGGTGTGACCGCTGCCCCTTTAAATTATGCTCTCTTAAAATATTAAGAGATCCTAAATGTTCAACTTGGACGTATATTTAAGTCTCGGCCCTTTTATCCAGGACATATGTAAACGTAAATCTATTTTAACTGTTTAATGCCAAAACAAATTAAAGTGGCAATTAAAAAGTATTACGGTAAACTTTCAGTCTTTTAAATGTGACATAAAATAAATAAATCCTTTTTTTATATCATTTTGCAACAAATTTTGTAATTGGTAAATAAGTAACCTAAACGGAGAGACAGCTTAAAGGACTGATGCTTCGTCTGCACAAAAATTAATAATTGGTGGTCCTCTAGAATTCAATAATAAATGTGTTCCAATAGGAAGCACAAAATACTCTTCAATAAGGTTTCTAACAATATTCATATAAATTAGAGGACATGTTTTTCTTTCTATGCAGAAAAGCAACACCTTGCAAATGTCGCAATGATATTATATCCACTTATTGATGCATGACCTAGAAATATACAGAACAAAAAGTAACATATCACTTTGCAGAATGAAAAAAAATGGTTTATCTGTAGAAAAACACCAGGCATGATTTCTCATGTTAGTTGGAACTAGAGCGCACTCCTTTAGTTCTGTATGCAAAGATTGGTCTATAAATTCTACTAAAATATTTTATTTAAATAAAACTAGAACGTACAAAATTAGTTATGTTAATTAGATGTAAAATGATGACGAAAGAAACGTCCATTGACAAGTCCCCAGGATGCTTCTGAAATTATGTAGTTTCTTAATCCCCCCTTATTATTATAACATGACTTATGAGCCCCTACACTTGAGCGATCTAGAACCTCTAGCAAAACAAAAGCAGAAAGGTTCTGTAAAACTGCTGACAAATTTTCGTGGTGTAGACAAATTATATGTTGTAAGGTGGCTTGTTTATCACAGCAGTGTCATAAGTAATGAAAGATGGGATATTTAAGGCAGAATGTCTAATATCCTTTAAAACCAACATAACATATGTTATACTATAGCATAAGTCTGATCCACTTCAAAATGGGTGAACGCATAACTGGGAGCTCTCTGTGTTTGAACAGGAGTCTCTAGGGCCAACATGCGGTTCGCATGCCAAAAGTGACCCGCAGCACCTCGAGGTGCGGCCTGCGTGAGATCGGCAACCAGGGTAACTGGGATCATAAGAGCCCTGCTGCTTACCTGTGGGAGGGTCTTTTGTACTCCACAGAGGAAGCGGAACTCAGCAGAGTTCAAGGAGATCACATGACTCTGCTCCAGTCCTGCTTCCTCTGTGCAGTACAAGAGAACGCAGAGGGAGGCCGCGCCCCCTGCTGAAGTCTGTGAGCAGCATTGAGAGAGCTGCAGTGCAGGTAAGGGGGTGGGTACTTCCATAGTTACATAGGTGTTAGCAATCACACTCATATCACGCCAAGTCATATTGTTGAATTTTTTTGTCCAATTGTGGTATGTTACCTACTTTTATTAAAAGTGTGGTTAATACACCAAAATTGGACAAAAAAATACAATAACAATATTAATTTATATATGATTGTTGACAGCAACCACACTCCTATCATGCCCAGCCAACCAGTACATGCTGGAATCTGGGTATGCCTGATAATATATATTAACATTATTATTACATTTTTTGTACAATTTTTGTACAATTTTGGTGTGTAACTTACTTTTATTAAAAGTGTGGGATTTTTTATTATTTTTAAAGGTGGAGAGGGGGTCATTTTCGGTTGTGGTCCAAACTTTTCATTTCAGTGTCGTGTACCCCTGAATTTTCGGTTTTGGTCCAGACTTTTCATTTCAGTGTACCCCTAGGATAAATAGAACTGTTTCATTTTTGCTTATCCAGAATCCTGAATTTGTAGTCACAAAACTTTCTAAACCCAGAAATCAGTGTGAGGAAAAGTAAAGGTTTTGTGTCATTTACTTTATTTTAATCTGCATATTTTATTAAAGGCCATATTTTCTCACAGTGAAAAATGAGTGCGGCCCTTGCACACATACAATTCTGATGAAGTGGCCCACCCCTGCTCTAGGTGAAGTGGTGCTTCCCAAAGTCTCTGGGGGCACTTCTCTCTTTCTCCGGACAGGCAGAATGGTGTCTAGCAATGCCTACTACTTTTCCACTTTCCCTCCTCCTCAAAACTGTCTAGGGCAACCCTTGCAACTGTCCCCAGATGGCTCATCTACACTAATGGCTAACAAAGCCCCCTGATGAAGCCACTCCCTCAGGAGAGGGAGCGCTCAGGGTAGCCTAAGCTGGGATGTTCCAAGGCATAGTAAACCACAGTGCTGTATCTCTCTGGAAATGAAATGGAACTGGACTACCAAAAAGGAATAGGCAATTTCCAAATGCTGAACACTTTGTTGAATGATGCTGCTGGAGGAGAATGCACGGGGCCTTTTGAAAATGTCCCCAATCTGCTGTTAATGACATATGTAGCGTTTTATTACTGGCTATATACAAGGTGTTTGTTCACATTGCACTGGCTCATATTTTAAGAAACTTTGCATTTATTTATTCCATGATGTAAGTGCATTTACACTACTGTGCAAAAGTGCGCAGCCAATTTCCTTGTGTTTGGGGGAAAAAAGCAAACTTTGTCCATTAAAATAACATTTACTTAAAATTACCATTAAAATTACACATGGATCAGAAATACATTGTAGATGTGGTTCACTTTGTAAATCATTACTGTATCTGAAAACTGTTGATTATTGATGGAATATCTTCATATGCGTACAGATGCCCTTTATCAGCAACTGACTCCTGTGTTCCAATAGGACGTTGTGGTTGCTAATCAAGTTTAATGCTAACTGATAATTAGAAAAATATTTTGCAACTGTGTCCTTGTTTTTCATGAACACAGCTAAGTGACCCCAAATTTTTGAAGGGTGAGCACTAATTTCATATGTTCAATAACATGTTGGCAGACATAACCATTTGTATATAAACTTGAAACATACAGTCGTGTGAAAAAGCAGGTACACCCTCTTTGAATTCTATGGTTTTATGTATGCAAACCTCAGATGAACCACAGCACATGACATTTTACACCGTGTCATGATTTACTCAACAAAAATATGGCCAAAATGGAGATTTAATAATTGAATAACTTGAAGTAATGATAATTGAATATCAAAGTATTTATTTTCTGTATGACTATCCGCCTCTCACAAAGTTGTGGAGGAAATTTCTCTGAGGTTTGCACGGACTTGAACGCTTTTCACTTTTGAATAATCCTTCTCACGGTAGAATGATGGACTTTAAATTGTTTGGAAATGGCCTTATGACCCTTCCCAGGTTGATAGGCAGCAGTAATTGTTTCTCTAAGATCAATGCTGATGTCTTTCCTCCATGGCATTGTGCTAACACACACCTGAATGCTCCAGACCATCAAACTGCTAAAACGTTGTCTTTTATAGAAGTGGTCACCCTTGCTGATGATAAGTTAATGAAGGGTGTTTGATTAGCAGCACCTGTCTGCTACTTAGCATTTTAATTTTAATGCTTTAATTGGTCATATTTGCTGGTATGTTTAATTTCATTAGAGGTTTCTGCATATTTTCTTGGGCTTTGTTTCCATAAACGCGTTGAAGGCTATTCAAATACAGACAGATTAAACTGCTGGTTTGTAAATCTCTACACATCATGCTGTATATGCAGTATTGAGAATGCTGAGGAAGACAAGTCCTTGCAGTTAAATTTTGGCTCTGCTAGCAAGTCCGCCCCAACTGTCTTCCCTATTGTCTATAAAATTATTTTCTTTTAACAACTGAGTTAAGTTGAATGTAAAAACAGCCTTGTAAATTAAGTCAGTCATATAGTTAGTGTTACTTTATACACCCTGGTGACTATACATGCAATTGGTAGCCACCTAAGAGGCAAATGCCAACCAATCTGCCAACCCTCCCTCCCCTTTATAACTTCATTCCCTAGTAAGTGAATATACCTTAAAATAATCACTTATGTAATGCACTGTGTGGTTTCATTGCTAGATTGGTAATGCACATGAAAAGTTATTATAATGTTCATCCAGCATATGAAGGACAGCCAGCTGATAGCACGTAGGACTGCTCTTGTTGAAATGGGACTCTTTACCAACTAAGAAAACTGCTTCACTCTCTAATTTTGAAACAGACAAGAGTTTTGTTTTCACATAGTCTGGTCAAGCATTAAATTGTGGAATACTTGAAACAATGTTTAAAAACAACATGAATTCAATAGCTCAATAAAATTGCACACCGGGGAAGGAATATATGAAATTGCAATAAAACAAAATGAGTAAATTAGATTACATAAGAAGCAATAACACTATCACAACTTGTTTATGACTCCATCTTAGTACATTTATGCCTACACGCCTTCCACGGTGACTTAATATTTCCATATCTGTGGTAATGAATTGCTTAGTGCAGTATCAGATTCAAGCATACTTGTCCTGAAGGGCTACATCAAGATGAATACCCAATTAAATATTCCTGAACAGCCCGTGCAAGACAATTCAAGCCTTTTAACATCACTGACAATCATTGCTTTATTTTACGGATTGGCAAATGTAAACCAGATTAGAGTGAAAGCTGATAAATGATATGGCCTCCGGCGAAATTAAGTCTGAAACATATACCACCAAGCACAGTTTGAGACTGGGTTGAGACATATTAGACAAAAAGAACTCTAGTAAGACATCAAATAAACACAAGAAAACTAAACAGCATGATTATATATAATGATACACATGAATGTGGAATGTAGTTATAACCTCGGATGTAACTAAAAATCAAAGATTATGGTAAGTTAGTGGGCAGTTTTTATAACAGATGTATGGTCACTTTCCCAGGTTGTGCTGTCAAAGAGTCCCAAACAGGCCCCCTTAAGTCATTAATAACTCAGATTATCCATCAAAGACATCTCCAAGTAATAAAAGGCCCTAACACCCTTACACTTAATTCAGGGAACTGAGTATTTCTGTAATTTAAGCACCACAATTGATGGGTCACCACATATAATACATGAGTAAGCCGGCCAGCCACGAGAGAACGGAATTTAGTATGCAGATTCGACATTTATGTTAATAAAGAAAAAACATCCAGTTTGCCTGTTTCTTCTGATATGAAGACTCGAAACCATAATCATTTTATGGAAACGTCTTAGATTTAAGATGGCCATATGCCTTTCCCATGCATATTTAATTATAACATGATCAATAAATACATCATTACTTTAAACATGTAGCCAACATCAAAAATGAATACAGTTTAAACTACTAACTTCCAATTTGACCCGAGTTATGAAATACTCAAACTCTGTAGAAATACCCGGCTCTAGGGGCTACACATTAGATAGGGGCAGTAAAAAGGCAGCTGTCAAATAAGCCAAATCCTACATGGTGTTGCCTGTGCTATTACTACTAAAATGGCCAATTCTGCATCATGGAACTAGCACTCTTACTTAAATAATTCAGCAGTTTTATGGAGGACATTGCCGTGCTGTGCACTCACACAAGACTAAGGGAAACATTTTCAAGCTTCAGCTCTTACAGCACATGTAGCACACAATAAACTGCATCTCCACGTTAAATCAAGACCTGCTTATGATAATGCACTGTTCTTTAATATGCCAAATATATGTGTCGTGCATATATGCGCTGAGTAGCTTCCATGGAATTTATTACAGTGTCTGAAAGTAGCAATAAAGACCTCACAACCATAAATACGGCTACCATATATTTTTCCTGACTGGGCAGCACAATGCTTGATGAGAGCATGTGTCTCATAAACCATCACCGAGTAGGATATGTTAAAATTAAAGATTTACGTACAATCAATAGTGGACTGAATAACAATTCCAGGCAGGTGTATTCAGCAAAACACTAAATATATCAATATTTTAGACTATTAGGGACGTATTGCAGATCTAGCTAGAGGGTATAACAAAAGATCTGGAAAAATAGCAGAAAACAACAGATTTCTCATAAACATGAAACAATCATGCTTGCGTGCAACAACTGCTCTTTTCGCGAACAAAAACAGTTTTATCTACTGTTTACTGTAACCGAAATTTAATGTTACCGAGTACATAGATATAAAATAAAATATATAAAATATATATATTAAAAATTCCCCTGAAAGACAGGTGACTCAGATTTGTAATATCAATAGAGAAGAATAAACCAAAGCCATTGGACAATGACTGTTCATGCAATATCCAGTGTGAACAAAACTTTAATTTACAAAAGTAAATACATTTTGATATATCAAAGTGTCTTTGATATACATTGGCCGAACTGTTATTGTGGTTAAACAGATATAAATCCAATAAGCCCAAGGCTCTAACTTTAAAGTACATCTCTTTAAAGGGTATATTAGATATACTTATATGTATAATAGAACTAGACATGTCTGGAATTAAGGTTGCAGTATTGGTTTTGTAGCCTGCCTCTGTTTAATTACCTTTAAACCCTCATGTAGGGACACATGCTGAAGGACATGTTATCAACCTTTAGTGGACTAGTGGCATGGAGCACAGAAATGCATGCATCCATTTCTTCAGTGATTAAAATATGGGAACCATCTGGGTTTTAACCAGAGTCTCGGGGGAAAGGCCTGGCCAGGGGAGAAGTGTTTAAATGCAGATGTACCCCATGCAGTTCACATAGCCAAGCTACTATTTATTCTGCCCTTAAATTGGATACAATTTCTTCTGGTCGTCTTGGTAAGAATGGGGTTAACAAAAGGGAAAATTACAGAAGATCCCATAGTTAATTGATATGTAAGTTCTGCGACAGTATAATTTGCCATAGGGTGAACCATTTCCTTTCTTTTAAGCCATATATCAGAATATACATTAATTAAAAATTAAAATTGAAAGATACAAGTAATTAAAAAAATGAATTCTATTATGCTAAAGCTGATAAGAGATCACATTAAAGATCTGAGATGCTTATTTAATCAGACACTTGCATTTCAGGTGACATGTTCCTTTTAACTAGCACATATTGAGGATTTATGTGCACTTATTTTATGACGCATGTATAAAAATTGAACATCAAAGGAATGTTACACTGGATGATGGGGCTTTAACCAAAGTTCCTGACTTAAAAGAGAGGAAGCATTACTATTTAAAATGTAGGCCATCAAGACACAGTGGAATACAAGAAGTCTAAACTAAATCCTCTTAAAAAAAGAGATGAAAATTGTTGGTAGTCAGAAAGTGTACACAATGTCGCCATAAGCAACACAGTATAAACATGGAACTATAACACTCTTGTGAGTGTAGTTTGTTTAACGATGGCATTAATCCTTCTCATTCTCTGTATGAGTAATGCTTTTCAAATAATCCATTGCATGTCCCTAAGACTACCATATGGTTGAGGGACAAGGCAAAGGGAAAACACATACATCCATTCCCATTTGTTGTTATCTTGATGCTGCAATACGGCAAGGGTTCCCCTAGCTCTTCTACAGCCTTTTGCAAAGGCAGAAACCCAAGTGCCTACTGACTATCCTATTGCTGCACTGACCACCATTGTAGCTCACATGTGGCCATCTTGCAAAGTGACACCATGGTTATGGAGGATTGGAGACCATGCGTGACCCCACCCACTCCAATCTCTGGTCCCAACCCCTACTCCACCCAACCTCTAACCACACCCCTCAGATCAGGTGTGCGAATTTGGGAACTGAAATGTTGAGAGGTATATACACAAATGCAAGGAGTCAAAGGTCACGTGCCATGTACCCATCAGTTTGTAACAGCACAAGTCAACTTGATTCTGTCCTAGACTGCAGCTGAAATGCAGATTATATAGAGCACTTAAGGTTTCTCCATGGGCAAATAAAGACGTCTCAGTTTTCCCTACGAAATTAAAATATAAATAAATGAACATGGCACTTTCACGATGGCAAGAAAAAGATCTACAGAGATGAGTGAACTACTGAGTTATTCTAGAGTAGTAATCTTTATCCTCTACCTGTGAGTCAATTCATTCAGTGGTCATTCACACTAACCTGTGCTGTTAGTAACACAAGAAAATGGACAGAAAAAAACTGTAAAGATACATTATGATTTACAACTCACTGCATGACTTGTATACAGTATATAATTCTATCTAGTACTACATACTATACAATGATGTACTAAATGAGGTTAACTCTGGATAATCTTAACTGCAGATCTCTGCATTGTGCATTTTGCATTTAATTACCAAAAACATGGGGACAGAAGATACAAATATCATTTTTTGCATTTAATTACCAAAAACATGGGGACAGAAGATACAAATATCAAAAATATTTTTCTTTGTGCTAATAGGCTTTGGTTTAATGCCTCTAACCCGATGAGGGTTTTGTGGGGAGCCACATGCCCCCTGGCCAGACCTCACCCAGAGTAATGAGTATACAGTAATGTAATTGAGTACACAGTACTAAGGGAAAAACGGTTATAATTTATTATTTTGATCTGCAGATCTGGAGGCTGACATTGTTTTCTATTCATTAGATGGTTTTGGTGACTTCCCCTGCTCAAACACCACAGTGGGCTGAATCTTTATCTATTACTCCACAGACTTTCATTATTCAGAGTGCCCAGCTGGGTATGATAATGAGTCAATGTGCCTAGTAGATTGGACAAACACAACACAGCTTTAACTACACAGGCACTCCCATCTTTATATACTGTATTGTGCTGTTGCACACATAATAACTGCAGTTAGTTTATACCTGTAAAGTAGCAAGCCCATTTACCACATTGGTCTTTAAACATTAAGATTTCTGTGAGCAGATCCAAAATGCATCGGTTATCCAACATGATGCCAGGGCCTTTTAGTGGCCATGTGATGCCCCGGCAATACAGCAGGAAGCACCGGTACCGGTAAGTGTGTGTGTGGGGGGGTGTTAAATGGGGGGGGGAGACAGGAGGATCCAGGTCCCCTGCAGTGCTGCGGGGGATCTGGATCTTAGTCTCATAATCAGACCTCTATTTGAGTTCTGTTAGAAGACGACCCCGATTAGAAGACGAGGGGTATTTTTCAGAGCATTTGCAAATACGGTACTTTTAAATCAGCAGTAATTTTAACTTAAATGTTTGTGCAATATAGAACTAATTGGTTAGCTTAAATGGACAGCGACACCATCTTTATAAATAATATATTTTGAGGAACTTTAGTGAATAGGGGTGATTATTAATTTGAGCCAGTGGCTCGTTAGTTATGATTTGCACGTTGTTATTACTAATGTCTGGAGGTTTATGTTTGTGCTGGTCATGATAAGCTTTATCTATGTGCTGTTAAAGAGCTTAGAGCATTGAAGAATTCCAGGTGTTTCACACAGTGAGCATAACTTTAAATTAATTGCTTAAGAATAACTTTTTGTACATACCCTCAAAGGAATTCTAACAATGTGATGATAACTAACAAGTTACGCGTCTTATGGTCCAAATTCAATTTGCCATGCTGTTTTATTAAAAACAAAACATAACAAAATTTTACCAAACTTAGAATATATGTTTTCTTGACATACATAGTCGTAAATGAAGCCATATTTGTGTAAATAGCTATATCTCACATGCATCTTATGTATATCTTCTAGTTCAGGACTATTATGTAATTCTTATTTTCTGAATGCATTTTTTTTCTATGTAAGGATAGGCCGTATTTGAACAGTTACGCTAGTTACATTGCTAATAATCAGTATTTCATTGCCCTTCACAAGGATGAGATAGGTTTTCACAAGGTATAGAATTACTCACGTCATGGAAAATTGGAAACAAAATATTATTATTTTATAATGAAACATGCCCTACCCTACAGCATTAAGCTGTATGGAGCATTTGCTCCCTCCACAACGTAACATTTTAAACCTTATTGCACATGAAGCAGTGTATAAAGAAGTTTTATATATGATGTTTATTTTATACTTAGTGGGTAAACTAACTCGATGAAGTTAACAAATGAGTTATGTATAGAAATTATTCAAGCAGAAGAAACCACAAATCAACCTTCATTCATTGGGAAGGGCCAATATCCCCATTGCAACTTTTACCAAGGTTGCGTCAACTCCCCATTGGTATGACCGTTTTATCTTGATCCTAATGGCAACCATCAGCTCCTGCAGTTTGTCATCCCACTATAACTGATAAGCTACATTGTTTATGTACAGCTTAATATGATATAATCATGTTCTCTGATCGTCAACATTGACTTAAAGAATGCTGTCTGATAACATGATGGTAAACAT
Source organism: Spea multiplicata (assembly GCA_009364415.1). Taxonomy (NCBI): domain Eukaryota; kingdom Metazoa; phylum Chordata; class Amphibia; order Anura; family Pelobatidae; genus Spea; species Spea multiplicata. The sequence continues at coordinate 55,977 of VKOC01000861.1, read as the reverse complement.
CACAAACAATACAGGAGGAACGTAGCACCTCACATGAGACCAGCTAAGTTGCAAGAGTCTAATCCATTTAGACAGAGTGTGATATGTTCAAACATAATGAAATCAACAAGTACATCAGATATGAATGTAATACAATAACAAAAACACTGTTGTCCTATCCCACTGGTTTGGAGCAGGAAGGGCTATACGATAAATGGTATACGGTTTGTTTTTAAGGAGAGTTGCAGGTTAATTTTACTGACTTCCCTTATGACTTATGAAGAGCTAACCCTGTGAATTCCTGCTCCAAGAATATAAAGCATATTTACAGCAGTGATTTATTTTGTTTTTTGGAGAGACAGTTTACAGATGGAGCCATACATCATGCAGGTCCAGATTAGATCCTTTATAATGCATAGTGAATTCAGATTTAATCAGCTCTAGTGATTGAACCCCATTGCGTGTCACCATAATAATGACTTTTATAGTGAAAAGTATCAGGTGCCTTCTTCCCACAATAGGTAGTCTAATAAAACCATAATTTGATACTAAGTAATCTAACCTGTAACAGGATACAATCACATGAGAATCAAAATAGACATTTATGGTAAATGACTCATTTAAACTTTGTTTTACAGTCACTGAGTTTTTACTTTTTACATTTCCGATTTTGATTTAATACAAACATTTGCCTCGGTATTATAAAACCTATAATGTTGCCTAAGTTCAAAGTAGTGGGTAAGAATTGCCACCAATAGGTCTGCACTGCACATCTAGGACAGCTAACACAGTCCATTCATTAGATGCTAAGTTAACCATACAGTTTGAACGGCCATCTCATCTTTTTCTCGTATGAAACCATGGTGGGCTCAGGCAAGTTTAAATGAAACTATATGGAGAACAGATCCAAGTTACTTAGCTCTGAGGAGTTGTACAGCCTATAATACTGCATTTGTAGGCGAGTAGAACATTCGATCTCGCCAACATTACTACACATCATTAAAGATCTACTCCTAGGAGGGGTGATTTGTCCTAGTATAATGCATATTTACTGTGGGTAGATTTCACAAAAGTTTTTGCACCAATTTAACTATTCCTTATGTAGTGCAACTTACACTTTTCATAATGCATAGTGAATTCAGCAAGATGAAATCCATCTCAGAAATAAACTTCCACTTTACATGCACATCTACAGAAGAACACACACAAATATTGGCTCTACTGCACAACCAAGAAGAGATGGGATTACCAGGTGCTAAACCCATACTAGCTGATAAACTCATTAAAAAAAAAGAACCCCATTTGATAAAACATAACGTTTATTAAAATAAAACTAATAGAAAACAATACACGCTAATCACATGAAAACAATTTGGCCCTCCTTAACCTCCATCTGGACGAGGCATAGTTGTAACCCTAGCGGTTGCTAATTAGTCCTGCAAAGCTGCAGCTACTGGCCCTATAATATCAAGCGCACGCTACTGTTAAACAGTCCTGTGTAACGCCTCCTGTGTGTCTATTCACTTTCTGCAACCTGCCTCTGTATATCTTGTTAGCAACTTAAACCCTGACTAAAATATCACGACTAAAAAACAAATTAAATCAAAAATAATTAACCATACGCTTGTTTAACCATAGTTATTCCTACGGTATCATCAGGGGATTTATAAGGAGCCGGTGAGCAACAGAGTTTTAAAAAGTCCATGCGCCATTACCATTGGGCAAAGCAGCCACACCCCCAGTTTATAGTTGGTGGGGAAAAAAACATACCAAACCGTTTAAAACTCACACATTTAATATAGCATTTTCATTACACATATGGTGGGCCACCATCCTACTTTGGGGGTGGAAGAAAACTGTGTACCAAAATAACTCTCAGATTATGAACGCTACATGTTGAAATGGAGGGAAATTGTGTCAGCAGATGGCGTCAATATGTGCTGAAGAGCTTTTTAATCTCAACCTCAAGATAAATCATAAGCGCCTATAAATCTTATAATATTAGTGCTATCATGACACAAGATGCTTAACTGAAATTGCTATACCATTTGAATGGAAATAGTTCACTTCTATACGCCTGCTTTAAAGTTTTATGCAGAAAACCTCTTGTGCCACATTAAAAATAAATTCTATTTGTGAAAAGAAAATAGTTGCGTCTCCATGTAAAGTAAAGTAACTTCATGACAAATTATGTATGAAGTCAAAAAGAATAACCCAAGCGTTGCAAGAAATATGCAACTGCCTGGATACCCATCCATGTCATGTGGGATGCTACTGTATAGCCATTCAACATCTAAACTGCACAGGTAGATGTTGAATCACCAAACAGTACACAAGAGGCTCGTCGGAGCTGGTTTATTGTCCTAACCTTATGTGGTTTTGTAATCCAGTAAACGTAATCCATATTTAGTATAATATATTACCACTACATTGCCCCCTTATCCAAAGGTTTTCTAATAACATCTCTGTTCTTTCTTATTTCTTCTAGGGCCTTAAACCTAGGCCTCCGCAGCTGCAATGACTCAATTTCTTCTGATACTAATTTCAAGAGGATCATAATGTGTTCATAGTGTGTAAATGTGCTAGGTGGTATTAGATCAGTAAAGGGAGCTTTAAATTCTGTATTCCCCGCTGTATCCTCCAGAACAGATAACAATGCTTGGATATGTATATAATCGCCAGGAGTAACTTCCAGCTTATTTTTATTTGCCGAAATTTATGTAATGCAAGTTTGCCGACAAAAAATAAAAATCTTTAATCCATAGAAACTTAGCAATAGGTGTTGGTATAAATCCAGCACCTATAGATGATGATCCAAAACAAATGAAGACAAATTCAAAACCGAAGTATCAGATATTTTTGTGAATATCATTATGATATATAATGTATTATACATAATTGATACAATCTTTACAAAGCACATTTGAAACCATACTTTCTTTTACGAAGGCTAAAGAAAACAGCAATGTGACAATGAATCCATTTTTAACATTGTAAAGGGCGTTTATAATACCATTTTTACCCTCCAGCATTCTATGCGGCCATCTAAAGTTACATTAACACGTACACTGAAGCATACCCTAAAGCCTCTTTTTTAATAAAAGATCTATTGTTTCCTATCATTTTACAAACAAAACATGGTATCAAATTTCTTTTCCCTTTTAACAAAATGGATATGTTAATGGTTTTGCAAGAAAAAGAAAACTGTGAATGCTAAGTGCCTTAACATTATTGTGTTTAATAATTATTCACTGCCTGAAACTCTATAAATTGCTTTATGATTGCAGGTGGTTTACATGCAAACTTTCTCCGCTGTTCAGCAGGAAATAAAAAGGTACCTACAGTTTTCCATGTATTACTATGGTTGCAATGATTTTAAATGCTCATAGGGATGTCGACTCGCTAAGATAGCAAAACTAAAACAAATGATTTTTATTTCTGATGGCAGATGTCTTAAGAAGTATATATTGAAGGTCTTTTGTTATTCTGTGCACAGATGAATGTAGAAGACAAGTAAAATCTTGTAGTAAGGTGATATTTGCATTGAAATTGGTGTACTTGAAAGCATACAGGCGTAATAAATATTGAACCTCAATTTCTGGCTGATGACTAGACTCAATCAAACATAGGCTTCTTCACTTCTGTGAGTGCAGATTTAGAAAATAGTTGTTTCATATCTATCCACACTTTGCATACCAGTTATAGAATACTAGCATTTGTGTTGCCAAGGAGAACTACATACAGTAGGACATTTTTTCAACATCTCAGTGCTTCATTTAGGTTTCAGTGTAGGAGATCTGATTGAGGTCAGTGGTGCAAAAGTCAATAGCCTTGATTGATTCTACAACTCACAGGGCCAAAGTATCTCCCCAACTGGCACGTCATCAACATTGCCCATAAAAGCAGGACAGCAGAGCAGCTCTGGGGGACAGAACCTGAGAACCAGTAGTGTCTGTGGACTCCTACGATTTGATCCTCAGTCTCAGAGTTTTATGCCAGGCTTAGAGTTTCAGATTGAACAGGCAGGTTTCCTAGGCCACACCATCTGGAACTGACTTCATGTGCTACACTGTTTTCTTATTAGTATACATCAAATAACTATGTGAGTGCAGGTGACGAGTAAGCCTGCACAAGCTAGGGTTTCCATAAGGACCAGCAGTAAAACTGTTGGGTCGCCAGATTTTGCTAGCCGATACCTAGAATATACATGATGGTCTATTGGAAGGTCCAGAATTTTAACCAATACTAAGGGCAGTTCACTTACCATTATCATGACTATAGATGACTGGCGCAATATATTATTTTTCAGCACGTTTATTTTTCCGCAGTGCATCCTTTTGCATTGTATCACTGTTATTTTCTACTCATAGATCAATTTCCATGTACTGCTGACTGTATACAATGCAATAAAAATCAATACCCATACTAAGGCAATGTCCTTCTAATCTGATAGCATGTTAACAAATTGAGGATGAGATAATACCTTTAAAATGCATATAGTTTAATTCAAGGTCCTATTTTTAAACCTGTTTTCCATCTCAGTTCTGAATTTAAAAAATTACCCCAAATCATTTTGGACTCCAAATTTCTATTACATTATCATTTTAAGTTTCAGAGAATTAGAGAAATGTAGCACGTTTGAACGGCATTGTTTTTTTAGTAGATAAATGCCATAGTAACAATCATATCACCTTTCCGATACAAAAAAAACCAACAACCCATGGATTCCATTATTAATTATAGATTACCGTACTTACCGGCGTATTACACGCATCGGCGTATAACACGCACCCTCGCCGGAACCGGAAGTGCGGGAGACGCGGCTGCAGATCGTGCAGCACAGAAAGTTATCGGCGTATAACACGCAGGTAGGGTTTAAACTTATTTTTTTTGGTATAAAAGTGCGTGTTATACGCCGATAAATACGGTACATGCTCACAGCTCACAAGAACATCTTCTGCACAATCTATGTCATATATTTATTACTGTGAGAGCCAACTGGAGCAACTTATCAACTGCCTAGTACGGTAAGCTGGCACAGGGTGCCTCCATGAGGTTCTTCCAAATAATAGAATGTACGGGTATGAAAGAGAGGGATGTCTGAAACATAGTAAGCCCAGTTTATTCCTGTTAGTTTGTTCCTCCCCACCCACGGAAATCATAATGTTGAAAAAACCATGGTAGCAATAATGTTTGGAATTAAACATAACACAAATAAACAATAAACAAATGAGTATACGGAAAATGAACAGTTATCTTATTGCAAAAATCTAATAAAACATAACCAGAAAAAAAGAAACACACCAGATACCCAATCCATGAGGCATTAAATGTGCAAGAGATGTATTTGCATAAATTAATTACTTGGCCTTGATCAGAATGATTTACTTAATTAGATAGATAACTATACATAGAAATGGTTCATAAGGTTAAGCCTTCAGGCATGACATCTTGAATAAAAAAACTGACCTTGTTTAGCCACATGAAATGAAGGGAGAGATCTATAACCGTAAAAAATCTAGGTATTTGTTGTGTTAATGTAAATGAGAAAGAATATTTAACCCAATCACACTATGTTGCACTTATTTTTTTTCAATCACAAAACACTCTGAAGATGTGTTTGTATTATGTTTGCAGTATATGGTACATTGTAATCCATTCATATTTATAAATGATCTTTCCAAAGTTGCACTGGCTCAATTCAGAGAGGCATTTTTTCATACAGTTTTTATAAAGTAAGAATGCTTTTAAAAATAGACAAATTATATCAATTATATCAATATTTGGTGTGACCACCCTCTGCCTTTACGGCCTTTACGAAACGTTAACTTTACACAAAACACATTAGATAAGACTTTTGTCGGTTATTATATATATATATATATATATATATATATAAATAAATTTACATAGATAAGAAGGCAACTTTGTGGCCTTCCACTGTATGACTGTAAAAGTCTTAACACTTAAACTCAGGTTTGGGAAAGTCTCCCTCTAAATGCCTTAGTTAACATTAACAGCAATCAATAGGTCACAAAATCTCTGGGCAATGCAATGTCAGGAGATATAATGTCATAATGTCATTTTTTTTTTTTTTTTTTTTTTTTACAATAGAACAACTAGAGATAAGATTATCTGGATTCTTCAAAACCTTTCAGAGTCTGAAAAGCAATCCCTAAACTCAAAACCACTAAAGACCGCCCAAATATTATTATCTTTTATTTATATAGCGCCAACAATTTACGCAGCACTTAATACAATACATACAGTATATTCAAGGGGTATGACAAGACGAGAATTGATAGACTAAGACAAAATGATACATTAGGTGGAGAAAGCCCTGCTTGCAAGTTTTTATTAGTATATACAATTAATCATTTGTTATATTTGTATGGAGTCACTGTAGACCCATTGAGTAGCATTCTGACATATGTTCCTACCCTTCTGATCTGGCAAAGTGTTAATGCTCCCCTCAATAAGTTACTATGCATGCATTTACTGGATGTTTACGTTCTTCCCATGGGTTAATGCTCTGCTCCTCACTTATCACCTCTTCCCTTTTCCACCTACAAGAACAAATCTCAAAACCCACTTCTTCAGAGAAGCCGCACCATCTCAGTTGCTATAACTTACCAGTCACTGATACAACCGCCACACTACCTCTCACCATTTCTCTATGCCTTATACCCCTACACTACCTATCACCATTTCTCCGTGCCTTATACCCCCACAGTACCTCTCACCATTTCTCTGTGCCTTATACCCCCACACTACCTCTCACCATTTCTCTGTGCCTTATAACCCCCCACACACTACCTCTCACCCTTTATCTGTGCCTTATACCCCCCACACTACCTCTCACTTTTCTCTTGTGCCTATTATACTCTCCCACACCCTCCACACTACTCTCACCATATTCTCTGTGCTTTATACCCCCCACACTACCTCTCACCATTTCTCTGTGCCTTATGTTTGTCACCCCATTTCCCCCAAGACTGTAAGCTTGCAAGCCGGGCTCTCTCAACCTTACGTATCGGTTTGTCTTAGTCTGTCAATTTTAGTGTTGTCATACCCCTTGAATATATGTATTGTTGTAAGAAGTGCTGCATAAAATTGTGGGCGCTATATAAATAAAATAATAATAATTTGTCTTTTGTTATAAACCTAAATTTTTCCTCCTGTTTTTGATAATACAGGATTCTTCCTCATCTTTCCAGCTGAGATACCGGGAATAAGAACATGTCAGCACTGCTTAATAAAGACAAAACAAACAACTGTGCTATTATGGCACATTGCTTAGCTACTGTAGCCATGTGCGGCGAAGCTGCGTACAGAGGATATCATAGCCTTCCTGTTTTTAAAGTGTTTATAATATTTGGAAATCCCTAGAATGGGAGTGCTTCAGTTAACAAAACAAGCTCTCAGAATAGCATTGCTAGATTGGCAGGATATAGATTCCTTCAAATCGTGCTTCACACTTGCATGACAAAGACTGCAAACATAGGATATCCGTAAACCCTTCCGCGCTCCAATATCCTCCCCAAAGTGCCAGAGCTCAGTGTCACATTAGGAAATTGGCAGCCATCTACAAAACAAACCAAGATTATGCTTTCATTTATGACTTAGAGATGCCAGATATGTAATAGGTGAAAAAAACACCCCCTCTTTTTATATATATGTGCTTGTTGATTTTTATGCAAAACAATTCTGGGAGAAAGAATGTTCATTAACCAACTAAGTGCAGGGATAACATTGCTAGCCAATTAATTAGTCATGCTGGTAAAGAAGAAAGATACTTTCCTCTAAACATTAAACATCTGAGCCTGGTCAACAATCATCTCATACCTCCCAACTATCTTATTAAGGACACTGCAAAATTACAGCAGGTAGGATAGGTGCCTGGTTTCTTAAAGAGGACATGTAATTGTCACAGCTTCTGGCATAACTATATTCATTAAATAGAACTACCTAAAGCTTGTATGTTTTCTTTGTCACATAAACTGGCATTAACTGTTTTAGCAATTTGAGTTACAGTAGCTCGTCTGTTGGATATAACAACACGGGCCAGCCTTCGCCCTCACACACATCAATGTGCCTTGGCCGCCCAAGTAACAGGTCCACTGCATCTTAAGTATCTTGATACAAACAAAATGAACAAAATAAAACCCAAACATCCAGGAAGAAAGGCGAAATCTCTAAAGATTCGATTCTAACTTCCTAACTTAATTACCACTAGTTAAAAGAATTTCACAGTAACCACTAATGAATTTCAAAATGTATCAGACAATTTATACATTTTCCCCTAATCATGACAGTTATCTCATTACCAAGTAGAAGAGACATTTTTTCCCAAACTTCGAATTATTAGCTCTGTACAGAATATGCTCGTCAGGTCACGCTTTCTGTATTATGCAATAATTATCACTTCTTTTTTACACTACCCTGCCAAAATGCTTCCATTTATCATGGTTACCATTCTATTTAACAGTTTGCTACAAAATATATCAATATATCGTCTTATTCCTCTGTTTTTTTTTTTAACCTTTTTTCACTTACTCAACATAAAGGAGTGGCATATATTCACAATATAATGCTAAAATAAGAGGTTATATAATTTGTTATATTGAAAAGGAATGTGTATGTTAATTCAAGTGTGGTATCTCCTACATGCAAAATCTAGCTGAAAAGTGAGATACCAAATTATGTATTTTTATTGTGTTGAACCAACACGCAAGGGCTAAAGGATCATGATTAGACTTAGAAGAAAAAAATTCTAAGATGTTTTAAAATGGATATTAAAAAAAGCTGGTGTCTTCAATCAAAATTGGAACCTTTTATTCGGCCAACACAGAAAAAGGTGTTAAAGCACTTGACATTTTCGGAGCTCTTCAGATGCTTATAAGAAGTTCCAGAATAGACACTGTAGTACGTGATTGCCAAGAATAAACACTTATTTGCCCTTATATGTGGTAGCCTCTACATCCCATCCCTATATATGCCAGTTTGCAATGATACGTGATACCTGGCAAATCATCCACTCTTTCATATACCATATACCACATTGGCTTTTTATATACCATTTGACTTTTCGTCATTAAAAATGATGGTTCTTCTCCTCCTACTTTGTCAACTTCCCCGTTGTGCTCACTCTATATACCCTTTTATTGTACCCTTATTGCTTAAGCCGCACCTTGCGTAAGCAATTATTCCCACTGTGACATGCCTTTATATGTATAGAGATTCCACAATCAAAGCAACTGTTTTAAGTTGCTCTCAAAGTTTAGTTAAGGTTAAGCAATGGCTTTTATCCGTATGCTCTCTACATGTACGTGAAGTGCATTTTTAATTATTTATGAAACTTTATCCAGCTATGACAGCCAAGTTCTTCTTATGATGTGCAGTTTTACATTTATGCGAGTTCTTTAAAGTGATCAATCTATTAAATATGGTCGAACACATATCACTGCTAGGGGAGTATTAATATACGGTATAAGTTAGGTTGTAATTTAACCAAAATCAATTGGGAGGTTAAAACATGCATGGTTTCATAGCACATAATTGCAGTGTTATGGATTTTTACACACACTAATGGAGCACTTTCTGGAATCTTTGCACCTCGATGTAATATATATATAATATATATATATATATATATATACACACACACACAGTATATAGAGTAGAGGTTAGAGCTGTATTAGTCCAGTGGTGTCAATATCAAACAACAGATGAAATACGTATCTTGTGATAATACACATTATTTATTGGACTAACAGAATTTTGTAATGACAAGCTTTCTGGAGCTTTACTCCCTTTCTAAAGTCGAAAACATTTCTGAGCAAAACAACACAAAGAATTCAATGTAGTGTGGCAGGGGAGGGGGCTTACTGGCCAGATCTGATAAGGGATAAGGGATAGTATGTGTCCCTCCATAGGGTCATAAAGGTTCTGAGTAGGAGTTTAGAGGGGGGTTGCACTGCTAGAAAAGGGGAAAAATGGATGCTAGTGCGCAGTGATGAATATAGGGATGGGGTCTAAACATGTTGCCATATATACAGGTAAATATGGATGAACACGGTGCATTAAAAAATACAGTACATATAGCAGGTGGGGGGTCATGTAAAAACTCTGACTTCAAAAGTTTTTCTTTCTTGAGTATTACTGAAGTCCCCTTTTCAGCACCTTGATTTTTAGGTCCTTGATATATATAAGCATTCTACTTCATCCCTGTGAAGAATTCATCCAAAACTGCTTGAGCACAGAAATTTGCATATTCTTGCTTCAAACTGTGATTTTATTTTGAGACATTGGCTGACATATAGTTAGTTTAATGAAAGTAAATTGCATGTTAAATGTGTGTTGAATATAAAATACACTACACTTGAATTAGCCCATTAGTTTTCAGATATAGTGATAAATGACCTTCCATTAGGTGCTTATTTTGGGTGTCTTGGTGTTGAATGGAAGAAAACAAACAGCAGCAAACTGGGGAGTTTTGACAAACTGGATTACGAGCATTAAGCCCTTATTACATTCACATATTGACCCTGAAGTGCCCATGACATTATTTCAGGATGCATATTTCTATGCAAACTAGGTGTTAAAGATAATTAGCCGTTGCAAGCTCAGTTGACGTTCGTGCATGTTAAGCTTGTAGAGTTAAAAGTCACCTTAGCGAGGTGTTTGTATTTATGTTAAAATGCAAATCATTTTTTTTTTTACCTTAGCTGCTTCTTGCCTATGTGCATGTTAAAATTAATTGTACGTGGGGTATTTTGTCTATATATGTACATGCGCCAAACCTGTTTACATCCTTTTCTGGAGACACTGGTAGAGCATCTTTATAGCATTTTATAGACGGCCTAGCTCATATCTTCTGTCCGCCCAAAACGTCTCATTGCTTATGCTGTTCTTCTCCGGGTCCTGACCTCTGCCTGTCCCTTATGCCCACCTTGAGTGTTCAGCCCAGATTCTCCATGTGAAGGGCTGCTTCCCTGAATCTCCAGGCTGGAGAGATTGATACGTGCCCACCCACTTAAGGCGGTCTGTTACTAGTCCCACCCCCATGTAGCGCTAGCCCTGCCCTCTCACAACGCCTTTGAGTTAAAGTCCAGGGGATTCAGCCGGAGTGAGAAATTCTATCACTTGTATGTCTTTACAACCAGACGATCACAGTTTAGGGCTGGGGTGTCCAACCTGCGGCCCTCCAGCTGCTGCAGGACTACATCTCCCATACTCCTCAGCCAGCCCCTTTGCTGAGAGATGGGAGATGTAGTCCAGCAGCAGCTGGAGGGCCGCAGGTTGGACACCCCTGGTCTAGGGCATGGATCTGTACTCTACTGTGTTTTACTTCTCATATAAAGGACTAGTGAGGTGACAACCATTAGGGTGATCATGTGCCATATGGATTTGCATTTGTGTTATACTATATATACGGTCATTAGGCACAACCCACACACATGTCATTTTTCACCTGTTCATGTATACATGGTCTCTTGCACACCAGCTGCTACATATTATAGCACAATGCTTAGATTCATATGTGCCGATCAGCAAACAGAGTTATAGAAAGGCCAAAAAACACTGTTGGGGTTAAACTGTACAAATGAAAGCACCAGTTTACTAGGCTGTTTCCAGCTGCCTTTGATTGTGTCCAGAATGAGAACAGATTGACACGCACAGTGTTAAACATTTAAAAAAAAAATAACTAAGGATCTAATGAGGTGCATATGATTTTACATCTAAATAGTTAATTATAAGATCTGTTCACTTAGGTTTGCATTATCAGTAGAGATGCATACATTATTTTTGGTTTGGGATTTAGGTTTTGATCAGGGGTGAGCCGATTCAGTAATAGAGAGTAATGCATGAAGCTCCTACAAATGCGTGATCACAATACTTATATATATATATATATATATATATATATATCACACTACCGTTGAAATATATATATAGCATAATCATAGTATAAACAGAATTACCAGCCTTTATAGATACTCCTGTTGCAGATGGTTAATTTTGTCTTTTTTCTGCGGCAACTCTGAAATGAGTCAAATATTGATGCATGAGATGTGCCTTTTTATACAGCTTGTTTGTATACCTTTTCTCTCACAAATCTATGTTTTTGACTGCAATGTCGCATTCTGGAACATTTGGGTGCAGAATGATTTATATATTACCACAATTGCAGTTTTTTGGTTTCTTTCTCCCTGTTTTGCCTGCAACACCTTTATAAATCACCTCTAAAGTGCGCTACACATATTTTCGGACAAATATTTTCTGCTGGCACTGTTTGTGCTATAATAAACATTGAGTGTTAGAAGTTTTGCTTTGTTCCTGGACATCAGAACAATTTTCTTAGAGAATCGTCAATACATGTAGAGTGAATGTCATTCCGGATTAGTGAGAAGGGCAGAAGAGTCAATTTCCAAGGGCTCTATATTTTCTAAAGTAGCAAGCAGAGATAATTGTAAGATCTTTAAAAAAAATTATTGAGAAAACTCATGCATGAAAACTTTGGGTGTTAAATATAGGCAACAATAAATCATCTTCCTTCGGGTGCCAAGCTGTGTGTTGATAAAACAAAAAGATATCTGTGAAATCATCCAAGAGGACCAGTATCCATAGGTAAAACATAGAGGCCTCCTCCTCAGATGTGTATCTGAAGTCATGAAAGCTAATGTGACTCTACAGGTTCCATGGCTTCTCTGGCAATATCCATGTTTGCGGTACTAGATACACAGGTAGACATGCAACACCTCATAGGGCTGGCAAAATGTGAAACCACAGATGGAACCTACCCAAGGGAGTTTCGTTTTCGTAACCAGTGTCCACTTTTAGTGAAAGTTATTTATTTTCTGAGCAGTATTTTGTGGTAAGAAAGTATTTCACTTCATGGCACTTACAATTTATTATGAATGAAAGAAGGACTGAGTTTATCCATAATATATAGTTAATGCGGTATAAAAAATACATTTTCATCTCATTGTAACTGCTACCATGGCATAGTAACTAAACCCCAAAGTGACAACGTCCAATCTTTCCAGTGTTTAAATCTTCAAACATTACCTGGTCCTGATTAACGCTAGGGTTAATTCACTAAAGGCAGAGTTGGCAGGGTTTACATCTCTCAGGTCACTATTCATTATGAAGGGCCAACGCTGGCAGGATTCTCCAGCATGAAGAACTGAGCTGTTGCTGTATTATGAATACTTGAATGTTTAAACTCATTGATTTATAATACAGGGCCAGCCAAGCTATTCCTGCACTAGAAGCTTATTGGACATTACCATTCATAATGCACAGTGAAGTCAAAGAGCTCCAAACTCTCCAGTGAACTCTTCTTTTAGTGGAAAAAACCCAAATGACTAGTGGCTCCTTACGTTAATTTAGATTTGCCAACTAAGATAGTAGGTCCACATTATTATCTAGCCTTTATATATATGTAAATAGAGGTTACATGTGAGCACTTCTCTTTTTATTAATATTCTTATTCATGGAAGTTTGATTGTTTGCACTGCTACAGGGCTGGATACCTCTGTCAACTTTGCCTGTTTGCCAACAAAAAATGATGACGCAAAAGAGAATATAAGTGACCATCCTTCCTGCACCGATACCCCATTTTTCTTGAATATTTGCTGTGTATGAGTGTATACGTGTTCTATTAAAAATGACAGAAAATGTTTATAATAAGTTGAGTACATCAAATACATGCTTTTTATTCATTAGGTCTCAAAGTCACGTAGAAAGTCCCTGTAAAGTGCTCCCCCCAGCCCCTAAATCAAAAATGCCCCTCTTTGGTCATTTAAAATTTTGGGAGGTTTGGAATTACAAAACACAACAAAAACTACAGAGCTATACACAACATGTAGAAACAGCTTGACTTTACTGTCATTTCAATTATCAACTAAACGTGTTTTTTTTTTTCCCATCAATCTTTTTAACGTGTTGAAATTTTCTCGGTTCCATTTGCAAAATAACCAAAATAAGACTCAAGGGGACAGCTTCTTCTATTGTGAGTGGTTAATAGAACACGTCTTTCTCATTAAATTATATTGCCATCATCAATCATATATACCCAACTTTCAAAGTAGAAGTTAAAGCAACAACCTGTCTGATAATCAATTATTTCCAAACTATTTTGGCACAAAATGAATAAAGTAATTTTTTTCTGTAATAATATCCCTGTGAATATATTCTGAACTGTGTCAAGCAAGAACATGCTGGAAAAACAATAGGTGCCACCAAACTTGTTTTGCTGATTATTTTAATAAACAGCAGGAGATTGTGAATGCACAGATCAAAGAGAATTATGTCTACAAAGACCGCACATTTTTAGAAAGCAGTTTGGGGTTATAATTTGCTTTTAAAACGTAACTTGAAAGAGCAGCAAAGGGTACTTAAACTTTTCGAAATGTCAGGATTGTGTGTGCCAGGAAATTATTGACATATTAGATTGAATGTTACAGCCAAAATGGGGACCATCTGTAATAACTGAACCAGTAGTTGTAGTAACAGCTGGAATGACTGTATGAGCACGGCCCGCATCTTTGTATAAATATTTTATTCTCGTGTTAAACTGCAGTGCAACATAATGACATAATAGCTGTCAAACAATTAAATTATAAGCCACTAAAAAAGCAAAGCAATTTTGCTTAATTTTGCATGGTGGCGTACAAACAAGACATAAGAGAAGTAAAACATCTGTACCTTGTGTTATGTAGAACACAGAAACTGCTGTGCCTAAAAGAACGGTGTTTTCTAGACTACTGATCCAGTTAATTTCCCCTGCAAGATGAGCTGGGGATTTGTTTGTTTTCTGAGAGCCCCATGATCGCGCCATTCCTCGTCCTCCATACTGCAGTGCCGGTGAATACCAGGTGATCAGTGGTCCAAACTGTCATAGGGCCACAGTGGAGCCGAGTCCCCAGTCTTCGTCTTCTGGGGCTGCACTCCTCAAATGGATTATGCAGCCCCTTCCTTCCCACCCAGGCATAAGCTAATAGAGGACATAATCTTCAGACACTCAGTTCCACTGTGGCTTCAGGTGACCCAATGGTGCTTAACTCATTTGAAACAAAAAATCAGGTTCAGGTGCAAATAGAGTGTCAGTGAAAATATTCACAGGCCCCAACAAATGGCTGGTAAGCGAAAATATTCTTCCACAACTAGCCATAGGCCAGGGCAATTCAAGGGCAGGTATAAAAGGGTGCATCAAGAAGGGATCTGGGTGAATATAGTGCGCTTACCAACCCATGCACAGTGAGGGAAAAATGTGCCCTCCACACCACTCAAAGTGCCAAGTGCCTCAGCGGATCCATGCCACTAGAACACTCTTGGGCTCTGTAACGCAGATACCAGCCTTCAGGCCAGAGGACCAGGCTTTCCTCTCTCACAGACACTCACTTGATTCAAAAGGAAGAGCAGAGGTGGTTCTTTATTTAATACACCGTATCAGTCCTTGGGTGGAAGGGGAGCAGGACTTTTTAGTCTCCTCGTCGGCTAAGCCAGGGCATACTGGACATCAGACTCAAGACCAAACTGTCTCACTCAGAGCCGTTTGGAGGGAGCATGGCAAGCCCTCTGAATCCAACCTCAGCGCTGGATTGGTCCTGTGGATGTAATCTGGGCCCTGGGACAAGTCCTATGTGGGTAATCTGGGTGACAGGGCTGGCTTTTACGTCCTGTGATCTATGTCTGTATTTCCATGCATTATTTATTTAATCTATACCTTTAATGCTGAGTTTGCTTGTGATTTCCCACTTGATCTATACCTGCAAGGCTGGGTTTGCGTGTTATTTAGTAGCTTTGCATCTCCAATCCTATGTTTCATGTTTTATTTATTAATACCTACAAATACAGGGTTTGCTTGGCCTTTTCAGTTTATCTATACCTGCAATGCTGTGTTTCCATGTTTCGTTTATTTGATATATACTTAAACTACATGAGGGAGTAAAAGAGGTATGGCACAGTAAAGGAAGTAACAAAAGCCGGCCCTGGTTATGACTCGCAAGTCCGTTTCAGGTCACTTGCCGGAACCACATCATTCAATTCCTATGAGATCTAAATGTTATTGTGCTCCTCCCCATTAGGGTCACAAAGTAGGAAGACCGCACTGACTCTGCCAGTCACCTCCTAATCTGTTGGCACGGCAAGTACTTTTATTTTTTTGGGGGGGGTTGGCAGTGGACAGCTTGATTGCATGCCAGGGAGTGGGGGCAAGTAAATGCTTGCCCAGCCTCCAATCAATGCTAAAGGCTGCTCTGCTACTGCCAGCAAAACTAGGAGAGTGTGGTAGTTGGGGACAGTTGGGAGGTATGCCAACAGCTCACTCTGATGACCTGTTGGGCCAAACATTATCCGCAAGGAATAACAGGTAAAAGTTTACAAAGTTACAGATTGGTAGTTGAAGGGGACAAGGAACAGTTGTAATTTGCCCCAGGGACCTCTGCCTCATGTTGAAGACATTCCTATTTTGAGTAGCAACTTGAAAATGAGGAACAAAAATAATGGGAAGATAATTTTTCTCAGTGTAGTGGGTAAATTAGACAGGTTTGCAAAAGGAGTCTGTTTACTTAAATACAAGTGCTTGCAAGTTGGCAGAAAACTTATGTTTACTACAGCAAACTGGCACAAGTTGGACAAAAGTCCAACTCTCAAATTTAGGAGTACATGTGAGTTTACAAATGTACTTTTAACTATTTGAAAATAAATTAAATGTATCTAATTAGACCACTAATACATCACATTAAGTATTCTTCACTGGGATTATTATTATTTATAAACTTTATTAACATCAGTGTTTGCAAGCAGTTTAGCCCGAACTTCTTAAATGCTAACACATCAGTATGTCCATTGGAATTATCATAGTTTGTGTTGATGTACCATTTTTTTATGCTCCTACTTAAAAGCTTTCAATTTGCTATTAGCTGTCTACTACATGATCTATGTCCTCTTTATATAAACCTCCTCCCTCTATTGCTTCACTTTCATTAAAATTGAATTCCCATAGTTTTCTTTATGACTGTCTATAAACTACTTGTCAATTGGGATTGAGTTTTCATGGCTTTGCTGCAGCCTAATGAGGATACCGTAATAACACAATGACAAAAGGTTACTCATAAATGTGAAAACCAAGATAAAGAAAAAAAATGCAATCCTAGAAAATGACTGCTGAGGTTCTTAGCTAAATCTGTAGTAAACATAACTTGTGCCAGCCTAGTAGATTAGTCTTAAAATGACTGTGGTTTTATAGACATAGTAATGCACGTTGAAATGTAGGGATTATTTTTCTAAATTATACATGATTATATTGTTTTAAATATTTTTTTTTCAAATAAATCAATATTGTAACAAACTATTATACAAAACAAAACTATCACAGAAAAACCCAAGCTGCTGTTCGGCATAAAAAGGTGGTTAAATAGTAGAAGACAGATGGAGGCAATGGAGGGCTGAGAGAGCAACAATAAAGTACAGGGCAATTTTAAATGGGAAGCAATCAAAACATTCTGCAATGCATTTGTAGACACCTACAGGTATTAACTGGGTAATTCCTAAATATGCTTCCTAAAGCATAGTAGCCAACAGTCTTGAAGTTATTGGTGGGAGTCTAATAACATGTTTGTTTCGTGGCTTTTTTCCTCCAACAAATGTAAATTTATTGCAACGGCAACAGCTGCCCTTCTACTAGAATATGTATATTAGACATAACAGTTTGTAAATGGCACCTTGGTTAACTTAACATCCATAATGCTGTGCTTCAAACTTCTAGGCTAGGAAGTCCCACTCCATTAATAGTATGTCAGCGTGAGAGGGCAAGCACTTACATATCTCATTTGCTGCAGATCTCATTTGTACACTCCTAACTCATGCTAAAGTGAATAATTCAATCTATAACTTATGCTGGTATAGCATATAGGTCACACAGCCACCAGTATGAACTTTTTCCCATCCATTTTAGGATGACAGCTTCACTTTTTATCTGTACACTTGTGTATTCAGCTGTATACTTAAGGAAGAACTTATTTAAAGGTCACTATGCCATCTATCAAGCTGATCCATTAAAAGACCCCGCTAAGTACTTCCATCTAGCTCTAATATGGGTCTACTCCATATGTCTCTTCATTTTGAGCAATGCTGGGAGGCATGCTTTTCTTTTTTTTTTTCTTTCAAATCTACAAGTACAGATGACGCTTGTACCTTTTGCATCTAAATGGCAACCTTACATAGAACAACTGAAAATTATATATCAATGTTTGAAGGAAAAATGTTTAACAGCTAATTAACCTTGACCTGAATTCTACATTGTTCTGCAGGTTCCATCAACTATACTTATCCCAATTAATAAATGTGCAGCCTGTAAAGTCAATATATACTGAATTCAAAAGTAGGATTGTGTATGAAGGAAAATCAACTTCCATGGAGGGATAGCATGTTTGTGAGAAATTGCTATCTCAGAAATAATCTAAGTGGTACTAGATGATTAATGTCCTATAAAATTGAAGGCAGGCATGCTAGTCATGTAACGTAGTAAAGCTTAGGGCTCTTTATTAAATTTGTAATGTAAGTCAAGTGGACAGTAAATTCCATGTTTTCCCTAGAGATCAGTAAGGCACCTGGCTGACATGATGGCGACCTAGCCATGAAAACTGGCAATCATGTGGGAAGACTAAGGTTATCTGCAAAGTGTTGAAGGCTGGTATAGCTGGTTAACTAGAATGGTAATTGTCATCAAAAGTCAGGAAATGGTTAAAATAGGGTGACCAGATATCTTTTCAGACGACACTCCACTTATTGATTCTTCTATTCTGCATTATAGTTTGCCCTGAGATTATGATTATTATTTATTGATTTAAAAAGCATCTGAGATATAGTGGGTGCTATGGTGGCCCTAGTTATGTCACTCCAAAAATATGTTTATTTCTGTTGAAACTTAGGATCCATTGGTTATTAGATGCCACCAGATGAGTGTAATAAATGTAATTTTTTTACTAGACTGATTTATGTCAAGAAAAAGTATTTAAGAGGTTAACATAAAGGGGAGGGCTGACACCTTCTGGCCTGGGGGCAGGTACAGCTGACACCGCACCCCTTGTTCCCCCCTCCCATTACGTACATATGTACTAGCACACATACACACACACTAAACAAACAAAAACATACACATGCATTCTAACGCTAAAACCCTTCACATTCTATCATACCTCATTCTATCACCATTCACTCCTCTGTTACACTTCACCTCTCCTCAAGCTGTTCCTTACGACTGCTCGCACACTGTGTAAGCAGCCACACTTTTACCACAGGGAAAGTCTGCCTCTGTACACATAGTACCTAAAAATTGTTGATCCAGAGATGATTCTGAAATGCCATGGAATTAAGAATGTATAGAATTGGCATGCACTTAACATTTGTTTGTCTTCATCTGGATCAATGCAGTTTCAAATAAGTTGGAAAGGTGATTGACCTATGCCTTTTTTTAACCTTACTCTGAACAAAAAGCTTGGAACAGTCATTCTATCATGGCAAGAACACAAAGAATTTAGCTAAAAATGTTCAGCCCTCACCTATACAGCCATGTTGTTTCAGTAAATACAGTTTGAATAATAGGACTATTACTGCAAACATATTTATACAATATGACCAAAAAAACATTATCTACTAAAGTAATTGTACCTCTGATATGCTATTCCCATCGTTGAAACAGAAATTATAGTAAAAAAATACATAAACAGTATTTTATTTCTCCTCCCAGGACTAATAAATCTGGCAAATGATTTGGTGTATGGTCTACGTGACTCTGTGTGCTCATAATATTGAAACTTTAATGTACCTTAATAACTGAGACAATCATCTAATCACTTGCATCTGGAGTAAAATCACTGGTGATCTATGGAGAAGATTATAGGCACATATTTAGACCTAAGGAGGGGAACTGCATTGCTTTGCAGTGTAATACAAGGAATCTTTAGGCAAATGTGATACATTTTATTGGGCCAAGTTAGAAGACGATGTGGTAACATAAGCTTTTTGGACCTTGGGATCTGTCAAAAAAAAAAAAAAAGAGACCTATGAGGTAATGAAAACTTATGAAACTTTACATATTCTTCTACAGTGGCCTAATAAAAGGTATTAACTTCAACTAAAAACTAAACCTGGGCGATAGATCACCTGCAAAATTGCAATGGTTCCAGTTGCACAAGGCTGTCTCACACCCAAGCCAGGCCTGGGGAACCACTGCTGAGTCCTACTGTAGGTCTTATTCAACTCTGTGCAAACACTAGACTTCCTGTAGGTATGGAGGTCTTGTGATTACTATAGAGAAGGAGAGTCCAATGCAGGGCCGTAGTAAACAAACTATCCGAACTCTGCCTAAAAGACAGAAAAAGTTGATCCCTGCTATCATGTAGGGTAATAGACAATGCTGGATTGTGCTTTAACTTTAAATGTGTCTTTGTGGTGCGTGAGAGGGGCTGTAGCCCAATAAAGCAGATCGGAAGAAAATGAAAAGCCGAGCTGTGGAAAAGGAGACAGACAGAAGCAGTTGGTGCAGAAGGTATGGAGGACAATTTCATTATATGTATTTTCAATTAAAGTCACATGTTCCAAGCACCTATGGTCACCAACCTGGATCAGCAGCCGCTGATACGAAGGAGAGGGAGACCACCTTCTGGCAGTCTCCAGCCACAGCGGCCTCCACGGAGGAGAGGGAGACTGCCCTATGCCAGCCTGCAGCCACAGCAGCCTCCACGCAGGAGAGGGAGAGCGCCCTCTGCCAGCCTGCAGCCTCCACAGAGGAGAGGGAGACTGCCCTCTGCCAGCCTGCAGCCACAGCAGCCTCCACGCAGGAGAGGGAGAGCGCCCTCTGCCAGCCTGCAGCCTCCACAGAGGAGAGGGAGACCTCCCTCTGCCAGCCTGCAGCCACAGCAGCCTCCACGCAGGAGAGGGAGAGCGCCCTCTGCCAGCCTGCAGCCACAGCAGCCTCCACAGAGGAGAGGGAGACCTCCCTCTGCCAGCCTGCAGCCACAGCAGCTTCCACGGAGGAGAGGGAGACCTCCCTCTGCCAGACTGCAGCCACAGCAGCCTCCAAGGAGGAGAGGGAGACCTCCCTCTGCCAGACTGCAGCCACAGCAACCTCAACGGAAGAGAGGAAGACCTCCATCTACCCCCATACGCCCTCTGGTGGTTAGAACCAGAACCGCAGGCACCTATACTTATAGGCTACGGTCTAGCCACACTCAACATGGCTGCCGGATTCCACCAAACAGGAAGTGACATCAGTCTGTTCAAATTTTGGCGTCAATTACTCCAATTGGTGCCTAGTCACTTCCTCATCCTTTATAAACTCCCAGTGGACATTCAGACCTTGCCCTCTGATGGTTGTACCTATTCCTATAGTGTTACGCCTCAGTGCGCGTTCTGGTTGTGTTTTCTGTTACTAACCCCGGCTTGTTATTCCTTTCTCCTGACCTCTGGATTCCTGACCTTCGGCTTGTCATTCGTATTTTGTGATCTCTGACCTTGGCTTGAACCTGACCTTGTACTTATCCGTACCTTGTATCCTACCTGCACCACTGTCTCCTACCTCGCTGTGCGTGACAACTCAGCAATTTTAAGGGAGGACCTAATTTACTTTACAAGCAATAACACAACATAATAATCCAGTAATGCATTTTTTAAGTTAATTGTAATATATGATGAAATCTATTTTCAGACACAGCTTCAATATTAATATTTTTCACATATATTAATTGCACTAGAAAAACAAAATAAACATTGATAGGGATATACGGAATCTATCAATCATTACCATCACCTTGAAATGCTTTTGGATAGAAAATAATAACTCAGCGGTGTGGTATTTATTTATATATTTATTTTAATTTCCTGTCTCATATTAAATAATCTGTTCTGGGGATAAAAAAGTGCAGCAGATTAGGCAAAATTGTTCCTACTCCCTCCCAACAATCAACGTGGTTATCATGCATAATTCTGTGGTTGGCATGGGAACGGAGAATCCAGCTCCATTCAGTACCTTTTGTGTGCACCACCTCGACACTGAACCCAATTATGGGACAGCATAATAAATGAAACGTGCATCTTCCAGCCTCACAGCCTTATTAGAGACTGTCCCCATAAACATTTTTCACAATAAATTTACCCAATCGTGGTCTGATTGGAATTATGCAGGTTTCTAGTAAAATTAAATTTCAGGTTGAGTACATTTCAAAATTAACCTATTAAAATTCAGTTCAGCTGTCTATATGCCAACTTGTTAAAGATCTGCCTCAAGGCCTTCACTTCCCAATGTATTCTTTCACAATGCGAGATAAAGCTGAATACTGAATAGAGATGTTTTACATGGGAAAATACAATGCCTCTCATTAAAATGATCCAAAACTAAAATTGTATGTTTTCACACAGAAGCA
This sequence comes from Spea multiplicata, assembly GCA_009364415.1. Lineage (NCBI taxonomy): Eukaryota > Metazoa > Chordata > Amphibia > Anura > Pelobatidae > Spea > Spea multiplicata. Next base: position 33,565 of record VKOC01000861.1, on the reverse strand, counting down.
GTATGATTCATATCACCAAGAAATAGGCTACTTTCTAGTTCAAGTCATTAGTTTTCACCCTTCACTGGGAGATCAACCAATGGGAAAAAGAGCAAAAATATGACAGATTGTTTCCTTGTGGAAGAATCTATGCATTTTATCGCATAAACAGTGGCAGAACTACCGGGTCGCAGGGATCGTGACTGCGACCGGGCCTTGGAGTTCTGCCAGTCAGCAACCGCTTGGCGCCCTTCTGTCTCCTCTGCTTCCTGCCACCGCCTGCCTCAGTGCTGCCCCGACTACAGTGGTGGGAGCGTGAGGCGTCTGTCTCGGGTGCCGGCGCTTCACTCTGAGCACCGGCATATGCCGTCATATGCCAGCCCTCAGCAGTAAAGCCGCGCGCACTGCGGCAGAGCAGCGAGACAGAGGCCTCGTGCTACCACCACAGTACTGCACAGTAAGTTACATACAAAGGGGGGTAGGGAGAGGGTAGTTGTGAGAAGGGGGGTAGGGAGAGGGTAGATGGTGAGAAGGGGTAGGGAGAAGGTAGATGGTGAGAAGATGGGGTAGGGAGAGGTGTAGATAGCCTGAGAAGGAGGGAGAGGGGTAGATAGCATGAGAAGAGCGGGAATAAAAAGTAATAAAGGGGGGTAGTAAGCATTATTGAAATAAGGATGAGAATGAATTAATACGTGGATGAATTGTGTGTCATTTGTAGCTAACCCCCGAAAATAGTTGTTTATTAATCATGATTTTTTTTATTGAAGGAAGGGATGCTTAATAAACAATGTTGATTAATGGTTGTCCTTTATATTTGCAGAACCACACCATCAATGGCTGTGATGTTTGACTTTTTCCTATCCTGAATGCTGCATTGTTGAAGATAAAGTTGAAAAAGTTGACAGATATGATTCAATATGTAATTTTTTGAAAAAAAAATTGTTGTGTACAATTCATAATTTTTGGGGGGGTTGGGGGGCCTTAACAAATTCTCGTACCGGGGCCCTGAGGCTTCTAGTTACGCCCCTGAGCATCAACATATGTGACAGTATGATACAGTACTTACCAGAGCTAAAAGAAAACTATTAAAAGGACAAGTGATGTTATCTCAAAAACAAAGAGCTACAAGAAAATCAAGGTAGCCTATCACCCACAGCCGGATACCGCCTAACCTACCTTACACACTTCCATTAAGCAAAGGAGCAGTTCAGAATGGAGTGGCTTTAATTCACTAGTATTGGAGGGAAACACACACCTAAGTTCTGCACCACCCCAGAGGGGATGATCAACAGTTTCTGTTATTCTGTGCGGTGCACCTTATAGAGACTTGGTCAACAATGGTCAAATGAACGTGAGTTGGTGGTAAATGCAAGCTTTCAGGAGAAAACGTTCATGAGCAGGATACAACGTCCAACGTATTACTATTATTACAATACCCAATTAATGAGCGTTTTCATATGCAATTAACGCACGTGAATTGGATAGCAACTCACAAAAAACAAAACTCAAGTACTCACATACAACTTGAAAATTATGGTACCACATAGCTTTACCCAATGCCCTGTCTTGTTTGTGTGACAGTAAAAAAGGGAACAAATACAGTAAACCCTATTGCTTTCTATGATTCAACAAGTAGGAGCACAAAAAAGTAAAGTAACTGATATTTAAGACATAAAACTGAAATGACAACAGTATTTAAGACACTTTAATAAGGCTAAAGGTTCAATGTGCAAGGTAAGAAAGAGGAAGGGAGAGCTGTGTGAGCTGCACTGTAGATGGGAGAAGAGAAAAATGTGAGAGTTGACAGAGGAGAGGAAGAGTAGGGGAAGTTAAGGGAGACAGAGCATGTGTTTATGTATGTAAAGTATATGGTGTTACAGTATATGAGCATATAGTGCTTGTGTGTATTAGTGTCAGTATATAGTTTTAGGGACAAGTGTCAAAAATATGGCTAATGAAGTCTTTTGCCATAAAAGTATACATAAAAAGCAAGCCAGATGACAACACTTACATGAAAGAGAAGTACTTTATAAGAAATATTATGCATGGTTTAGACAAGGTTATGCCTTTCAAGTCATCTGTTTAAATAAAGACATGCTTTTTAAAATCTATGATGTATACTGTATGTGTATATATATTCCACTGAAGTTGATTTCCTTGATTAAACCATCATGAAGAAAAACAAAAACCCAATTCAGATTGTAAATGAGTTTAACCCAAATCACACTTTCCCAGCAAGGCAGGACCTACATGGCATCACCGAATCATTGTGACATGAAGAAAGAATCCTTGTTAAGCATGTGATCCTTACCTAAGACCTGATATTCTGGCACAGGCATTACCAGCAAGGTTAAAAATCACTGTAATGGAAGCAGCAGGACTATTCCAACAGGGTGTACATAGAACAGACACTTTGATGAATGGTATGACTATGCTGACTCTTAACCTTCTTTTAGCAATAGGGTTAATGATAAGTATATCAAGCATGCTTGAGTTTAATGAGGTTCCTGTCAAACACACTGATCAGAAGGTATGCAGCTTTAAGTGGGCCCATATGTATAACCCGATTTTTTTACTTGAAAAGCAAAAATTGTATAATTTAATTCTAAAGCTAGATAATGCCCAGCTACCACACAGATGTATTTAGTCTGTAGATCAGGAAGACACACAGCTCTTCAAAACCATTAATGTGGCTCTTTCTACCCAAAGAATGTTACAACTGAAATTTTAAGATGACTACAATTGAGATTTTTTTTTTTGAGACTTTAATATTGCAAATCTAGTTTTATGAATGTCAAAAAGCACTGGCGGTCCTGTACATGTGCTTCTTAAAATGAGATCAGAGATTATGTCTTGTAACTTTTGATGTCTGGCTGCAATTACATGCATCTATGTGCATTTTCTTTATTTCTCAAACGAGAGCGCCAATTTTTAGTCATTCTCAAAGTGTTACTTTGTGATACATAAATATGGCCATGCAATATTATTACCCAAACAGCTAGAATAATAAATGGCTTTTTCTTATATATACTCTTTTCTACAATAATGTTTGTGTGTTTAAACATATCCTATTCCGCTCAGTGGGTAAAGATAAAATGTTTCCTTTGTAGAAATAAGGCTTTACTTATTTTTTGATCTTCACGTTTCATGTGCCTGTATCATTAAAATAACAACAACAGAGGATTGTCTGCAACCCGCTGCTACTCCGCATTATTATTCCTTTGTTGTGACACATTCTTTCTGAAATGCTTATGTTGTGCGTATATTTTTCATAGCTGTTAGGATCTAGAAGCTGTTATTAAAGTGCAAATCCTTCCTTTTTAGGTCACCAATCATTATATATACTATATACTCACTACCTTTAATGCTTTCATGGTAATTACAATAATGTTCTATTATATTACTATCAATCAAAAAAAGGTCCTCTGGTGAGTATTGGCAGAAACATGGTCTGTGTTCTCTTTTGCCCAGGTAGGTATCCCTTTCCTTCTGTTTCAAACATCTGTTGTCTCTCCAAACTAAGATGTCTTTCTGCGCATGGGCATTAGGCATCGATTGTTGCCATCTAATGGTGAAAGTTTGCATGCCATATTCATTTATTGCCTTTTTATCTAGGGTGGATACTGCTGACTATTATCCTATGCAGAAACAAACCAGTAGCCAGGAAAAAAGCCAAGAAAACTGCCACTGCATTTTCCTGCGTTTTGGCGTTTTTTTCTGGAGTTTTTTCTGGCGTTTTAGCCTTTCTGTGGAAATTGCTTTTTTTGACCTTAGGCAGTTTTTCCAGCTTTAACAAGTTAGATGTTTCACCCAGCTAAAAGGGATTAGGATAAATGGCAAGTATTTGCCCTCTCCTGATGTCATTTACTTGGTAGAGTTCTACTTAAACGCCCCGGCGGACCCTTTTTTCTCTTTTCTGTGGTTTGTAAGGCATGCTTTATTCCGAATGTCTGCTCCTCTAAGAAGATCGGCCCCAAATGATGGTGCAAATTGTTTGCTGTTGCTTTTGGCACGCAGGATCCAGTTGACGCGTCGCGTATGTTTGTTTGTAATGGCATGTTTGTTCCAAATGGTGTACAATTCAATATGAACTTTGTTTTGTGTGAAACTGTTTGGTTCCAGCCTATTTCTCGTAGGACACACAGATACCGGGTCCATCCTCTGCATTGTAACTGTGGGAAAAACGCCATAAAAAACGCCAAGGCACAAAACCCACATGGCTTTTTCATGGCGTTTTTTCTCTCCCATAGACTTCTATTGGAGAAAAACGCCAAGATTTCCTTGCAAAAAACGCCAGAGTGTCAACATGCTGCGATTTTGAAAAACTGCCACAGAGCCCAAAAAAGCAGAAAAACGCCAAACAGGACTGAAAAAACGCCAAACAGAAAAACGCCAAGTGGAAATGGCATTTTGCGATTTCCTATTGAAGAACAGCTAACATCTGGCTGCAGCGTTTTTTCACTAAAAAAACGCCAGGTGGCGCTATTGGCGTTTTTATGGGCGTTTTTAGCAGAAAAAAACCAAGTGGAAACCTAGCCTATCAGTGCCAAAACCCAACTGCTGAGGATTAGGCACACTCCCCAATCTTTAGAAACAATGCAGGGGAAAGTGTGAGGCTTCATCTGATGAACTATTATAGACAAGTGCTTGCAGACCCTCTTCCCATAACCTTACACCCCATAGCGACTTACTCCAACAACAAAACACTTTATAACATATAACCTGGGTATCTTGTTTGACTTCTTTCCTGTTCACAAAATGATGTAGCTGGGGATCTTATGAGTAAGACCAACAGCTACACGTATAGGAGGCTTGTGGACAAAGTGGGGCATTATTTGGATCCTATTACACAAATAACCAGTTATGTTAACATTTTACACATATAAAAGCACAAAGCATAATGCCTGCATTACTAGGTTACTTGTAATAGTATTAAGTCTCTTTTTTCTACTAATCTTTTAAATGTTTTTTCAAAGCTTCCCTTTGAGAATGAGTTCACATGTCACAGCCCCTTTAATTTTCTGGACTACCAAACTGGTTCCTTCACAGAAAAGTAGACAGTTCTACTGTGCTTTGGACACAGAGCAGGTGCTCGCAGTTATGCTGGCACTCTAATAAACGTGGCCTGTGGGCACAGATTGTCCGTGGCTACACCAAATGATACCTTTTGGACTTTACAATTGGCTTTGAAATATAATCTCCCTCAGATATATACCTTCAGTTAGCCATGGGGAAAAAGATATTCAAAATGAATATGATGCCCAAAGTTATTAACGTAAAAATGCATTTTATTTAATGCACAGTACAAAGAACCTAATTAGGAAAAATATTGAAAAACATCATAATTGGGCAGGTCTATTTAAATGGTCCACGTGAAACTGTGGGGCTTAAACTCCCCCGTACCTTTCATAAACCACCAGGTAATGCCCTACTCTCCAGTTATAATAACTTAATTACTATAATTAAACTGGTCTACAACACAAAAGCAACTTAAAACCGTTCCAGGAAATTCAAAACAGAAGCACTCTATAGTGGTAACAATGGCCCCTTCTGAGCTGTTGTGGATGAACGTTTCCAAATAATGCAGAGCTTTTCACTGCATGGCTCTTGTTTACCAGTCGATATAAGTCGCTTTTCAAGGCTTCCTTTTAGAAGCTTTGTGTACGTTGATAAAAACACATATGAAAAAGCAGAACTCACAAAAACTCTCCTTCCAGTTAGTTAAGCCAAAGAGGAAATAAACAACTAGCTATCAAACTGATTTAATCAAAAAATGTCCCTGCTACAAAAACCATATGTTTCCATGTTGCAAAACTTAAAATCCAACAGATATAACCTGTACCGTTATCACAGTCATTATCTAATACAGCATATGTTAAGACTAGTAGAAATAGGCTAGGGACACTCAACAATTCCAATATTCTGATGGAGCAGTAATGGCTTGCTGAAGATGGGAAATAAATACATGTTGTCTCAAGTAACAGAAACATTTTATATAAGAAAATATCTGACTTTTTTTTTAGACATATTGGTTTTCGACTCAAGGTTTATTACCATAGAACTGTATTTTCTTTCCCTAGTGATCTTGAACAAAGCATTGTAGGTTATCATTTAATATTTAATTTCCATTGCCAAAACATCAAAAATTATTTGTGGGAAGATGGCCAAGTCTTCAGTCGAAGTTGATTCATTAAGCCAACATCGAGTCACATAAAACTTTAGATGCTCTGAGGGCTTTTCTTCAGATGGAGGATCTCCAGGTCCCAAAAACTTACGTGACTACATATGTTGTGCCGATAAAAAGGTATCAATCCTGACTAAAGAAGTCATATTCTCTTGGACCAAGGACGACGGGTACTTATTAATGGATGCATAAAGGCATCTAGGATAAGCCAATGTGCTTTGGGTCAATTGTGTTAAGGATTTGAAATGGTCGAGTTAATAAAAAAGCCCCTTTATTCCATTAACCCCTGACTCTCTGGAGTTACAGTAGAATGACATAACAATATACGGCCATCTCCAATATTGCGTCCATGTCATCAGTGCTGTTACTAAAAGCATCTCTATGCACAGAAAAAAAGAAAATCAGCTTTTAAAGCTTTCTGTGACTTGTAAACCCTTCACTTTGTGTAATTTGTGCAGGCGCAGCATGCGGGTCATCAGAAAGCACTCCATCACTATCTCATTCTTTCATGCTCTTGTGGCAGCCTATATTCTTGTGATAGCCGAGACAAATAAACAGACTCGACTTTGCTCTGCCTGACTGAGCTACGCAGACCTGTCCTTTAAACTGATGCGCACATAATTTACATCAGTTTTACTTCGTCACAGGCGGCAAGACCGATCTCTATAGTGTGAAGTGAGAATTACTCTCAGTCTATCAAAGCTGAAAACCATCTCAGGGTCTAAGTAACCACGGCTATGAAATCTGCAGTGTTCTGGCAGGAATCAGAAACACTGTCATTTTTATTTTACAGAGAAGCTGAGCGATATAAAAGACACAATATGATAGCCGGACAGAGCAGCTGTAGCCTTCTAAGCCAAACTCCAACTTGCACTAGCACTGTTGGGTTTCTTCTAAGCTAATCCACTTTTTTATTGCACCTTTAGAACAGGTATACTTAAAATGGTCCAAGCATTAAAGCTACTGATTCTGGCTATTGACTGGTAATATTTAAAGGAACTACACTGCTACCAATAGGTCTTCAATTGCAAAGTTGTTTAAGTACCAGAGCAAGAATGGTTGCTATCTTTGGAAAGCTGCTTCCTCCATAGCAGAAGTAATTACTCAACAATGACTACATCTCTAAAGAGAACAAGATTACTTTACGGTATATGTCAGGATTTGCAGTTCCTATTCTTTGTATGTCTTTTATACTAAGTGGATCATGGACAAAGTATGTAAATTATAGAATAAAATATACATAATTATAACAAGCCTGACTCTAATCACAGCTGTTTATACCAATAATTATGTAATGCATTCGATGTTACATGGAGCCTAGGGATAATTTCTGCTATTGTATATTATTTCTTACAGGTGAGTTTCAGTGAGATGTTTCAATATACCGATTCACTTCACTGTGTTACAAATGACTAGCCAATGACTACTTCTGCGACAAGGACTGGGTTTGCCTTCCATAGTGGATAGTGACAGAGGAAAAGGAGTGAAAGGAATGACCCCTACATAGTTTATATACCCCCCTGAAAGGTTTATCCCAGAAAACTACAGTAGGCAATGCATCAGGTAGCAGCTTCTTATTACTTAACCTAAATAAAAACATGATTAACGAGTCAAAAACAATAAAAAAAATGCCAAGGCCTTCATCCTTCTCCTGGCAGTTGGAAGTCTGATTCTATGCAATTGTGTATTTGCTTTGTATTTTGTTTTGCTGCAATGGATTTAGCCACAGTAGTGCAGTTATCAGAGGATCCTGGATATTGTATACTAATAGAGTATTCATACAAAACTGCGTAGACTAAGGACACTTGGTATTCTAATCACTGGTGATCCACCACCCCTACTGTTAAGGCTGATTTATACTGCAGATAATATAAACATAACACCCTGCAGACAGAATTAGCATGACACCTATCGTTTCTGCAAATGATATCAATATATTATTTGGGTTTAAGTGATTAATTGTGTAGTATTAATATACGAGTACTTTGGTCCATTAACAGAATTTGTTTGTTTCAGGCTGATTAAATTGCAAATGATATATTAATATAAGAGCCCCAGGGGACAAGATCTTGGAACACCTGTCCCATTTATAACACTTCCTAAAAGCAACCTTGTTTAAGAAAGCTTCATGCAACTTGCCCCCCTATCAAACTAAAATAACTGGCTAATAAATCCAGTTTTCAACACCAAGAAATCTATTAACTAAAAGGCCAAGTTACTAACAGGTTAGCCTATAGCTAATGTTCATTTTAGGCTATTCACTAAGTTATATATAAAGAATCTACCTAGATTACCGGTATAAATTGCTGTGGGAACAGGGCCCTTCATTCCTCTTAAATCTATATGTGAATTGCTGTACTTGTCGTTATCTGTAAAATCTTCATCTTGTACAGTGCTGCGGAATCTGTCAGTGCTTTATAAATAAAGTATAATAATAATCCTTGGCCCTTCCCTAAAGTTAGCCAGAATCAGGGACCTTTCAAAATTATCCAAGTCTTAAAGATGTGAAATAATACTGAAGAAAACATATAAAAAAAGACGGTCATTGCGTCCACTGGCACAAGTGTTAGGAGGAGACAGCTTTTAAGGGACACTTTAGTCAATAATGCACTTTAATGTACCTGAATATATCATGTTGTCCCCTTTGCATATGTATAAGGGATTCTACATAAATGTAGGAAAGATTTTTTTAAAAAAAATTAACGATACTAACACATATGCTAACATATGCACACATACAGACTAACACATAAACATACTAACACACAACATAATTTCATACTAACACACATGGTAAGATACATACTTACACACAAAGCAACATTTTTGCAGGCACACAATAACATACTTTCTCACACATACATACACACACACACAGTAACATACTTACACACACATAAAAACACACTTTTTTTACCTCTGCCAGGAACCAGCAACCCTGTCGCTGGTAGTTAGTAGAGGTAACCATTGTAACACTAGGTGACCATAGTGAGCCTCATCTGTGACTCATTATGGCAATCAAGGACCTATAAATACCGGAATATAGACCTAGCTCTTTGCTAGATATGATATTGGACCTGGCTTGTCCCTTTGTACATTAAAATGAGCTGCATCATCAAAACGTATTGTTTGGACTTTGAGTTCTATCGCAAATTATCCACATTGCTTGCATCTGAGCGCTGGGAAATTACATCATATGCCCAGAGTGGGGGAGGTGGGGGCCACTGGTGCTAGGGCTGGCGGCTCCTTTCTAATGGTAGAAATTAGTTTTACATGTGGTCAGCTTGGCAGTCGAGGTGGCAGTACACAAGTGTGTTTCTCCCATCAGCGTGTCTTTACAATAAAATTCATAAACTAATTCATAAACTAATAAATATCAATATTTTAGCGAATATGTTCTTAAATATAGAATAAAGTCACTCTGCAGAAAACTCTGTATTGACGTGCCAAAAAAGTTAACTGTCCTTTAGAGAACATAACAAAGAAAAGATCAACTGTATGTAGTCAGCTGCACCATAAATCCTTGTGTTGGCTCCATCAGCAGATCATGAAACACTTATTGGCAAGACAGATGTATGATAATCTTTGATGGGGGATTAGGAATAAACACATGGATTAATTAACAGATTCATTGTTTTGCTTATTATGGAAGGTCAGCTTTCAAGGAGTCACACTAAACCTCCTTAGCGTCATATTTCAAAATCCAATTGTGTTCTACTAAAAACAAGATGAAAATGTGATGGTTTAGTAACTAACTTTTTTATAGAAATATAGAAGGTAGATAATAAGCATTCAGCTCATCTAATCTATCTTTAAATTCTCATTTTGCCAATTGGGACAGAATGTGGTTGTGACATCATACATTGCAGTGGAGTGACATCAGACTTCACTTATGTCTCATGCAGTTTTTTCAACAAGGCAAAGAAAAATCACTTAAAGGCACTTATTCTGTGTTTCAAATTTAATATTTTATTATATTACCATGGCAGATAGCATTTGGACCCATCTGGGTTTGCCTAAAGCCTGGTTTGGGGAGCGTGATACCCATACGTGCCTCATTTATCAACTACATAACTGACAATGTCCCAATGCCCTGTAGCAAAGAATGAAAAGGACAAAATTTGTGGTGTCAGCACTACAAACAGTTACCCACCAGTTGGTTTTAGGGCTGCTTTGTAATTTTATAGGAGTATAATTTTCCCACCTAGTCATACATTACCTCTGCCGCAACTATGGTAAAAAAAAAATAGAATTATCCAAAAACTAGAATGCAATCTGCTTTCTCTCATTACCCCTGTAAATGGCCAGACCAGATGGGCCAAATGGTTCTTATCAGCTGTCAAATTCTGTTTTTCCCCAATTTCTTTCAGAGCTAAAACAGAAGGCATTTGAGGTGGTGAGAGCGCAATTAAAATAGAAACCTGTCCAGCTAATGATGTGAGCCAAGCGTTCACTAGGTGTGTGGCATGGTGATTAGCTTAGTATTAGCATCATCCTCATCACAGTTTGTATAACAAAAAATTTGCCAGTCTGCAGTTGGACTTGTACCTATTTTAGAGATAAACACATTTGCTAGGGAAGCAAATTGCCGATATTGCTCTTGTCAAATAAGAAAAAACACTAGCGTTACGGCCAAATGGGCAGAGCACAATGTACTTGAACTCTCCTAATGCTAAATACAGTTTCACACATGTTAAATTTAATATTATCAATAGTAATTATGTCAGAATCATCACTATTATAAAGGACTCACAAGAAGCGACAAAAGCACTTGAATAATAAATACTGCTGTCTTCCAGGTACAAATATTGTATACTTCTAGAATTGTCTTTACAATAGAAGACAAGTGGCCAAATTGTCTCTCTAAAGTGACTCAAGGCAAAATGTCCGCTGACAATGGCTGCCTATAGAACAAAGAGAGAATAGTATTAGAACATTATTACAGTAACCTAATTTGTGGGTTTTTTTCTCAATTTTATCATTTGTGTAGAAAGACGTGTAACATAATCATACTGAAGCTGACACACAACTGGGAATATTTAATTTCTCAACGTGACCTACAGGTGTTACACACACATACATATAGTATACAAAAACATTATGTTCTGTTCCACCACCTAGTACTGTTGAACATCTAAAGCAGAGACATCCAACATGCCGGAAATTGAGGTGCGGCCCACATAAGATCCGCAGTGATGACGGCACCTCCAACCAAAGCCACACCTTGTCGAGTGCACTGGGAGCATCACATCCGCGCGGTCTGAATAGCAGGGGCACAGCACGAGGGGAGAAGTCTGTGCCACCTGAGTTTCCCTACCTTGTCCGCCTCCAAGTTCTTCTTTAGCCTCTTTAGCCTCCACTTCTTCTTTAGCCTCTTCATGTTCTTCGGTCTTGTTTCTTTGTCTGCTTTTCCCCATGTCTTCTTTCTTGGTCCATTTCTCCATGAACCTAGCCTCCTGGAGCACTTCTGGGAGTTTCTAGGCACAGCCTTTCCCCCAATTGAAGCAACAAGTGAGAGGCTGTTGAGCTCCTTTTTCTATGCGTGTATGCTTCAATAAAGATAGATTTTCTCCAGTTATACTTATCTGGGGTTTGAGATTCTACAATTTCGACAACCTCTTTCATTTATTCATGGTCCGAACAGATCTAAGGTGGAGGTAGAGTTCCCACCAAATGAACCCTGCACCAATGGCGAGTATAGATTTAAAATGCGGATTTGAGGTTGCTAATTTGAGGTTGGTTGTCTCTCTGATATTTAGAGGTTATGTAAACAATAATCTGCCGCAAATAGCTTTTCATTAAAATTAACCACTTCTCTGAACATTAGGTCTCACAACCACAGCTGCCACTGAATATTACCAACGATATATTAATAAACAAAAATGCTTTAGCTCTCTGATGAAATGTCTCTGGCAGCAGTAAATATTGTAAATGTTTTATTGAATATTTTGGCTAATCATTACAACTGCACGATGTGACTTTTTTGCTAGGAAATGTATCAACGCTCTGTCATTAGTAAATGTGAACATTCATTTAGAAGGCAGAGATAGGGTTAATTACCATCATGTTCAATAGCTTTAAAATTAGATGCAAAGAACCTCGTCCTATGGGTGCTTTCAGCAGCTCACACCGGTCTTGTCGGAGAGATATGTGTAGTTTACTAAGCAGCTGCTTGTTAAGCTGTAGACAGTTCCAAAGTTTCCTTTCAGCTACCCAGAGCTCCATTAACCCTAGAGCAGTAAAAAAAGCCTTATTTCACCCACTGAATCTTAATACCATTGCTCCCAACTCTGCATTGCAGGCTTTCCAATAAATGCACGGTCAACACTAAGACTTGTTTGGATTTAATTGAACAAATCTCTTGCACACTCTGGATTTCTCCCTCCTTAGAGGGGAAATAATCATATTTTTAAACATTCCATTCTCTTATCAGGGAATAGCATGTGTATAGAGAGCAGGTACGGAGACATACATATTTAACCCTGTTTCAGTTCAGAAAGCTGAACAAATGTGCAGATGTGGGATACTTCATTGTTCCGTTAAAAGGTAGGACAGGGAAATGAACATAATAAGCACAATGTGTCATATGCAAGTGTAATTTCACGATATAGGTAAATACAAGGATATTGCAAATATTAACTACATCTCAATTAACACTTTTTAGTCGAAGTTGATACGTCCTGCACTCGGAGGTCATTACTTGAGATGGAATTCATATTCTACCAGAAGAAGAGAACTTCATCTGATCCAAGAATAGAAGATCCTAAAACGCTTATGTTGGCCCGATAAAAGGTATCAACTTCGACAAAAGCTCCGTTTTCTCTTGGGCTAATACAGCTATATGCCTTTTGTTCATGAAAGCATATACAGGATATGCTGATTCATAATATAGTGTGAATCATAGTTTCATAATATTAGTGTTTCATAATATATCTTTATGATGTCCAGGAGTAATTCTCTCACAGTTTAGGATCCAACAGAAATAATTTATAACTTATGTTTATCAATAACTTAATAACTCATGTTTATCATTTCAGTGTCCTGAAAGAGGATACTAATTGAAATTATAAACATAAGTATTAAAATAATAAATACATACAGCATTTAAGTAAAACAATGAATGCTGCATATTAACTTAAGCAAACTCTGAAAAACTATTTTAATTATAATATCTGATATTATTAAAAAGCGACAAGGCACTCCAGATTCACACTCAAATGCTGTACATATACAAAGTGTTATTTGAGAAGCCTAATCTACTATGACCTTCCAAAATCTGTATGTGTAGAGGAAGATAAGAAAACTATCCGGACCCTTCTTTTTTTTTGGAATGAGTAATCCGCACACACAGGCCAAAAAACAGGCTTGCCGTCCAAGCTCTGATAGTATGCTGACCTTCTTCCTGATGTATTATGTTAAGCATGGGCGCTGCCCCAATTTGGTAGAGTGTTATATGACAGGCAAGAGAGAGAGAAGGGAGAGAGAGGGATCTCTCAAGCAAAGCATTCAACTAAAATCCAAAAGATGCTGAACATGACCTGAATATCTTAGCAGCAAAGACTAGGAATGAATCAAGGAAGAATAAAGCATTTGAGTCTTAGAAAGTATATTGATGGTCCCAGAGAGCTGTATATACACTAATTGCCATTTACACATACAATCATCAATCACAATAAATAAGAGCAAGATACATTATTATTATTATATATATTTTTACTTATATATCATTGCGCTTCTTACAGTGCATTGATTCAAAGGGTATAACAAAACCAGAATTGTCAAAGAAAAACTCACACATTAGGTAAGGAGGGCCCTCCTCACTACTTAACATAACCATACAAATGGAGAAAATATAGGTGGCTAGGAAATATAGGTCTCATTCATCCTGTAGATGGATACAGCGCATTGATGCTGGAACAGGCTTATTCTATTATAATACAGCTTTACCTATAACAACATTTATTATTATTTTTCTTTATTTATATAGCGCCAACAATTTACGCATCGCTTAATACAACACATATATTCAAGGGGTATGACAAGACAAGAATTGACAGACTAAGACAAACTGATACATTTGGTGGAGAGAGCCCTGCTCGCAAGCTTACAATCTTGAACAGGGTGACTATAATCTAGTGACATCTATAACTTGTAAGTAACAAATCCATCTGAACAAATTATTCTTCATTTAACTGAATACGCAGCACAAATTCTCAACAATGAGGAGCTTGCGTAATATGTTGTAAGTAGAAATGGTCTGTTGTTTCTTGGAAAACAGCATCTTTAATTAGAAAGAAAATATCCACGTTTCTGTTACACTGTGCTTTAAGTCACCGTGATTTAGAAATAACATTGTCTCCAAAAAAGAAAATACATCTGAATTCAGCAACAAATATTCATAGATCAACTGCCACAACACCACAACACATAAGTTTAATTATTTTCAAGGAGATTTTATGTTGGTAATCTATGAACATTTACCGGTAAATAACAAATAATAACGCAGTCAATATTGCAGTCCCTTTACAAGCCTGTTTAATAATTTTTTTGCTATTACGTATCATTAACACAACACAAAGATGCACATTAGGCGGCAATTCTCAAATTTGTACTGAGTCTTCCTCTTGGGCATGCAGAGACCCAGGGGACAGTTTTAACAGTCCGATTCTTTAATGCTTAAATCCCTATTCTCAGCACAGACTAGTGATCTGTAGACGGGGTCAGCCCTGTCTGAATTAGATCCATGTGGTTCTACTTAAGTGTATATTTTTTTTTTTATTAAGTAGGACATTTGACAGCAATGTTGTTAAAAAATAGCATTTTGGAGGGAGATATTTAATAGTAATTAACCCCTCTTTTGAACTCAAACGTGATTATATGAAGCAAAGTGGAATTTATGTGCTCAGTGAGAAAAGGGTTGAAGGTTAGGTCCTACTTCTTAAAGATATGGGGGGGCACTTTGTGGGTTTTCAACTTTTTACTTCTGATACCAGGACCAACCGAAATCCAGAAATCTAGAAAAGGTGCATCACAAAGGAAACATTAAATCAGCATAAAAGCAGAACTTTAATGGCCATACAAAAAAAGCAAGCAGAACAAAGATATCATTACCAAAATCAGTATCTATCATGAAATAATTGCTGCGAAAACCCCATCTTTTGGCATTTTCACAAATGTTAAGAAAACCACATGACTGCACCATGCAAAAATGCTTGGTAGAGGCATTCTTGCATGTACTATACTGTCGAAAACGCACCAAAGGGCTGTCCACATACAATGTTACTTTCAATACTTTCATGATTTAAACTAAACATAAAATTATATTTCAATGTTAAACTTTTTTTTTTAAACGCCATTAAAGGTTTTTAACATTATGAGATTATGAGAGATTATGTATTATGAGAGCCTACTCAGCCAATGAACACTACTCTTTAATATCAATCACTATGAGAAATAGGTACCTAATTTTTGTAAAACAAACAAAAATGATACATTTCTTACAAACTATGGCAAATGAACAGTTTTTTTGTATTCTTCTTGTACACCTAAATACAGTACCTCAATACTGTAACATGTTTATCATTTGTTAGTTTTTTCACTGCCATTATCTATACTTTTTAGGAAAGAATTGCCTCCATTAAAATAATTTTTATTACACACTTTGTTACTGAATATTATTAATAATTTGATTACAATTTGTATGGTTTATTCTAATGAAAAATTTTATTATAAACTACAATATTCCATAAAAAGTGTGTATTACATATTTTAATAATAATTAATATTACATTAATTTTGTTTATTGATGTTGCCTACTTGCAAAGAGAGAGACCCCCCCGCCTCCGGCACACAGCAGCAACCGCTGCGAAGACGAGGGAGACCCCTCGTCTCTGACAAACAGCTTCTGTGAAGAAGGGACAGAACCCCTGCCTCCGACAGACGCAGCGAAGACAGGAGGAGACGTTGTCGTCCTCTTGTGTCTTTGCACCCTCTAGTGGCGACGGTGGAAATGACTTCACCTTATAAAGGGAGGTTACTTGCTCGCCACACTCAAGATGGCCGCAGGATGTACGGAAGTGACATAACAGACTTTTGAAATCTGGGGCCAAATGAGGTGCCAAAGCCTTCCACTTCCTATTTAACACCCCAGAAATCTTTGGACACAACATTCTGATTGTCCTGCCTATGTCCTATATTACCTATGCACAGTACATGCTCTCTTTGATCTGTAGTTGCTGAAGCTGGCTTGTTTATTTGTTGTTGCTGACTTCTGGTACCCTGACCTTAGCTAGTTTCACTACATTCCGGTTTTCTGGTGCCCTGCCCTTGGCTAGTCTCTGACCTTGAGCCTGTTTCTTGCAGTCCTGTCTGATAATGGCGTCTAGTCCTACGCGGTGTGTGACAATTTAATATTTTTTATTACAAGTTTTATTTCATTATTTTATTATTAAATTGCATACAAAGAAGCTCACACATTTAGCACAAACTACTTTTTTGGAATTATAGAAGTATTCTGAGGGCCGAACCATGAGGGAGGGAGGGAGAGAGAGAGAGAGAGAGAGAGAGAGAGGGAGAGAGAGGGAGGGAAAGGGAGAGAGAGGGAAAGGGAGGGAGAGAGAGAGAGAGAGAGAGGGAGGGAGAGAGAGGGAGAGATAAAAGGGTAAAAGGGAGACAAAGAGAAGAGAAAGGCGGAGAGAGGGTGAGATCTTAGTGGTTTATAAGTACTTTAAACTTATTGTGTCACTCACCCAAAAGGATATGATTTGCAGAGTTACTAAATCTGTGTGACAAATGATTAAAACTTGCACCTGGCTCAGGAAACGATTATATGAGTGTGATTATAATAAACAGCGGTTGCATTTGGACAGCAATCAGTAGCATGCCGAGTCCCTCAATCTCTGCCATCAATAATTCTTCTATTTGCACTGCCATACTATTGCTTATATCTAACAGAAATAACACATGTAAATCAAACGTTCACCATAGTCTACCATAAATAAGTTTCCAAAAGCATTAATATTACGGTTCAATAACAAGATGATCATTATCTGTTATTCACAGATGTGAGCTCAGATACATCTCTGATAGAGTTGGCATGAAACAGGGTCCTACGCCACCATATTATATCTACAGTGAGCTGAAGGTCAATGGGGATATTTCCAAATATTGTCTAATGGATTATTTTATAGATGTCAAAAAGGGTTTTGAAACTAGTAGGTTTTCTACACTAGTATCCATATATTGGATAGAGAACGCTAGCCATCAATATGGAATACACTAAAGAAACCTTTATATTTATGCCTACAAATTAAAATAATCAATATTTACATTACTAGGAACCCATGTAAATTGCACAGTGGGAGCAGTTATGTTAACTTGCTGTTCTGAGGATCTACATCATATATATATATATATATATATATTTAACTTTTTATTTTACTTTACCAAGAGGTACATAAGTAAAACAGCTTCCCAGTAGGGAATGTAGCAGTGAGGGAATTTAAACATGCATGTGATATAGGTCATCATGTCCGTTTAGAAAGCTTGCGACATGTCTCCTTAATTAAAACATTATTCCCTTGTCCTACTGAGAGAAGGAAAGAGGGGCATCTCTGTGTTCCAATAGTGGGGTCTCCAGGGTGCTGCATACTACATTAAAAGACACGCAAGGGTAGCCATTGAACACAGCATTTCTAAGGCATGCTACAAAGCCTACAATGGCCCCTATCCAATTCAGTGTGTATAACCATGTTTAGCAAGTTGCTGGTTTAGTTCAGGGATTCCCCTTGTGAATATGGCAACTTCTGATAAATGGTGGCAGTGGTTTTTTTATGCCAGACTCCTGCAGCTCAGATTAATTAAGAAAAACCTGCTGCTTCAATATAGTTCAGATGCTTAAAAATCTCAAGCCGATGTACTGTGGTGTGATACATTGAAGCAAAAATAATTATGAAACCCACGTACGATAAACAAGCATGCTTATTAATTGGAACGTTTAAAGAAAAAGTGTTTGAATACATAAATGGCGAAAGAGTGGGTGCTTCAGAATTCAGGTAGGGCAAGACAAAATAGTGTTAAGAACGTAAGGACAGTGATCATACTTTCAAAGCAGCATACAACTTGGTAAAGTCAAAGTGAGCTTTCATATGCTTTGATTTTTCTGCTGCCCGTTGTCACTAATAATTAGAAGGCACAGATGTAAATAAAATTATGTTCTATTTGAATCTCGTAGAAATTGTTTTCCAGACATCATTTAAAGTAGAACTACAGTATGTGATGCTCCGTTCCCACCCTGTTAGAGAACAGATTGCAAAATGTTGTGGCAAAAACAATTGTATGTAAAGTGTTGACCAACATTCTAATTCTTAAGGGTCTAAACCTTGTCCTTATCAGTGCCAACTAAATGTTAATAAAGTCAGGAGAAATAGATATTCAAACTCCCCTAAGCTCATATGTCAAGCCGTTTGTTAAAATTCCCTGGGTGGATGACTTTGGCAAAAACCGTCACACCAGATTTATTGAGAAAATCCATCCATACTGAAAGCTATGGTCTTACATTTATACATAAACTGAATGTAACAGTTTGACATTAGTTTTCACCCTGGTTTGCGGCTGTGAGCATGAAAAATGAGCTCAGCAAAATTGAGTTAAGTCTCGGAATCTGAAAGCATGAATAAGCTCGGGTTCAGCGAACGGATTTCCAACAATGAAAAGTGTTTGTGTATGGTCAATAAATATGTACCTCTATCAACTGATCTTTTCTATCTTCTAATCCAGTGATTTACATTAGGAGGCCCTCACAATTGTTTCTGTGGCCAATGACTGTTTGAAAGAGGTATTGATTTAATAGGATTTGGGCTTTAGTCTATACCTCTAAATAATAGACTGGCCTCCAGAGTCAAACAGCAGGGTAACACTGTACAAAAGAATAAGCGTCTGGAGTACAGCTTAAGTCCACTATGGGAAACACTCTTGAGTTCTGCTTCCTGTTCTGATGAGATGTCTCATGTTTATACTAGACTTATAAAATACATACAGTTCCAGCATTTATAGGATGCAGAAACAAGGTGTCCTGCAGTGGACTAGTTAAGTGTCCACAAGGGACTTATGTATAGGTAAAAAACTGTACAATCACCATAACAACTAATGGCATTTGGCTTCCAATGGCTCTAATTTTATTTCCTCACACCAGAATTACTCTTTATACATAAACTATGATCTGCTGTTCAGGTAGGGAATGCTTTCTAAGAATAAGAAAAAATAAGACAAAACGAGTCAGCCTAATTAGTCTGCTGTCTGTCTTATGGTACAGAATGTTAGCAGAAAAAAAATCCTCTTGCTAAAGAATCCATTATAACATCTGTGAGAAGGTATCTGCCATTGTTCACCTAAATTTAGGGAACATGGTTTTACGGGCGTATTATGATCGTGTTATGGGGTAACTCAAATATACTGGACATTAAAATTGTACATTAAATAAAACGCAAAGTGGATTTAGACCAGTCCCTGTAACCCTTTACCAGAAGGACAACATAGGGACTTCACTGCCGGGGAGCTATCTGGGAACATGCCAACTACCGGGCAAGCCTTTACATGAACGGTCGTGGAGGAGTTGTTAAAAAAACAAACAAACCAAAAAACAAAAAAACCCCAATCCTAAATACAAAAGAAGTGCCATGTCTGGAGCAATAAGGAGGGGTAGTTCACAGTGACATAAGATCTCCAGGAAAGTATAGATTAATTGCCTGAACTTTTCTTTATAAATCAGACTGACACGTTGAGACATGCAGCAACTTGATCCCTAGTCTCAAGCTAAACAGAGACAGACTGCACCAAAATAAGGACAAAATAAGGGCAATTATTATCTTATTAATATAGCACCAACAATTTACACAGCACTTCTTATAGTACATACATTCAGAGGGTAAGACAAACCGATACAGTTGACAAAAAGGACCCTGCTTGCAAGCTACCAAGTCTCATATGTATCCAAAATGTTAACGTCCAACCAGTAACCATTGTTCCTCAGCTGTATAAAAACTTTCACCAAAATGGTGGCCACATACTTGCTTGCTTCACAATTACGCTACTTACGTAATAACTAACTTTTCCACACAGAATACATCTAAAGAGCTTTACATGAAGTACATGTGGGGCTCTAAACTGCATTAAGGATACCTGCTTAGGCTCCAGGGTAAAATCATTGTTTTATCTCAAAAAGCAATTTCTAGACTGAATATGTCATGCATCTACAACGTTTTGTCATTCTGTCCGCACTCAGATGCCATCATATTCTCTGCACTATAGGCCATCAAAATCTCACTACTGGGTCTGTCCTCACCTAAACTGACTTTTTTGACAGTGTCGACAGTGTCATGGGGTTAGGTAACAGTAACTCTTTCCTAAAGCCACCAAATTGTTTTTAAAAAATCTGCTAGCATGCCATTCTTCTAGGCCAATGAATAAAACTTTTTTTTTGCTTAATAATGCTTATTCTCTGCATATAGACAATATTAAGATGAATTAGAAGACTAACGGAGCAGATGGGTACCATTGTATAACATTGGCTTAGCAGTAATACAATCTATGAGGCACATTTGCAGGAAACAAAGTAATTGATTCAAACTCGTATCGTGCTGACTGAAACAATCAGGAAGAAAAAGTAGGCTTGTTTTATAACCAGTGGTGTATTTAACTTAGGCACCGACCTAGGACTTACTTTAGTCACAGCATCCAGCCGCCCATCAGCGGTTTAAGTGGCTGACAAGATTACATCATAACGTGGAGTTCTGTGTCTTTTAATGCATCTTATAGGGGATGGACAGGCTTGATACAGTCCTCCATAGTATAAATGGGCTCCATAGCTGATTGGCCTTAAGAGATTTCCCTTGTAAAAGGCCCAGTGAGCAGAGGCGCACTGTGGGGCCAAGTGAACCTGTTGGTCTAGGTGAAGGCGTATGAATATGTCGCTGGTTGTTTCTAATGAGTTACAGTTTCTAAACTTTCTTAATTCACATGAGAAAAATAAACACATTTCACGTGGCATGAATAGGTTTTATATAATAACCAGGGTCTATTATTGCAGTTTTATGTACCTCATAGAAGAGCATGTTGCAAACTACAATAATAGAGTAACTAAGCATGAATGAGTTACACCTCAAAGTCACACACTAAATTTAATAAGCCATGATATGTGCTGATAAAAAATCTGTAAAAAAGACCACAATTAGGTTATGCCTATCAAAAGCTAAGTTTAATAAATCTAATTACCATCACGTTACATAAAAAAGTTTGAATAGTGAAAGGGTAGGGAAAAAACTCAGAGATACTGTGAGAAATAAATAATTGGATGACTAGGCACCATCGATCTCAATTTAATGTCTGCTTCTGAAAGAATGAATTATGCTATTTATCAACCGCTGTATCAAAACTGCAGGCAAGAAACCTTTTAATGAGAAGAGACGAGGGATAAGGAACGACACACTACAGAATCCTTCACAGAGATAAGAGGGATGGCAAGTCCACAGACAGTGACCTTGGATGGGCCTATAAATTATCTGGTTATTGTGCTTTTGACGTGCAAAATGTCTCAGAATCATAGAAATCTATTCTTTAAAAACCTAAAGATATTGAGACTAATTTGTTTCCTCTTAACTATATTTTCCTCTTTATGAAATGTTCTGTAAGCATATTAACCAAAAATGCTTCATATAGAAGCACCTTCTGCCCAGGTGAAACCCCAAGCCTCCGGACTTCTTTTTTCTGTGGGCTAGGGAGCACTGTTTGGCCACTTCCCTTTCATTCCAAATAGCACTTATCTGCCTTCTCATTCTATGAACTTCAGGCTAATAGCTGAGAAACACTGAACCAAAGAATAGCAAATGTAAAATAAATGCCGGCGACCAATAGAGTTGCTCGTACCGACCTTTAACTCCGGAGGCGGAATTTGGTTTTCCCGCTATAAGAGACTCTATTGGTAGCCGTCAGGGAGCTCCTTTGCCATCAACTAATGAAGTGCAGTTGCACTTCATTGGTTGATGGCTGGCGACCAATAGAGTCGCTCGTACAAACTTTTTAAATCCCGGTGCCGAAACTCGGCCTGGGCCTGCTTCAGGAGTTAATGGTCCGTATGAGCCACTCTATTGGTTGTTCATACTGACCTTTAAGTCTTGGAGTGGGAAGACCATGGTCTCCCCAGGCCAAGATCTGCAGTCAGGAGTTAAAGGTCCGTGCAAGCTGTGTAGATAAAGGGAGCAGGTATCCGTAGGTTTGCCGTCAGGAGTTAAAGGTCCATAAGAGCGCCTCTATTGGTCACTGGCAGGAGCCTCCTCTGGCATCAACCAATTGGTTGATGCCAGAGGGGGCCCGGCAGGCAACCAATAGAGTCGCACTGACCTTTAACTCCTCACGCGAACCTACGGATTTCCTTTTTCCTCTCCCGTTAACCCCTGCGATGCAGCGTAAATAAGGTAGGCTAGATGGGGAAGGGACCAGGGAGATTAGTACAAAGACGAACACGAAGATTCTTCATTTTATGTGTCTTCATCCTCGTGTACGTTTTGCTGCCGCCATGTTCGTTTATCCGGTATTCGGGCTGAACAAGGAAAACGCACCCTTCGTGTTCGTTTTCATGTTCGCCCGAATACAAATGCACAAGTCTACTAATTATACATCGTATGCGTGGATGTTCTTGGATAGTATCTCTACCACATGGTTTAGAGCAAAGAATGATTTGTACTCCTGTGACCACTTAAAACATCATATTATAGATACGTGAATATTGTAGGTAGCACTTAAACATAAAGTGTGGTCTTAACTGGCGTTACTAAACGTTTTGTAGTGGGTGTACATGCTGCATTACAAATATTTAGTGAATCTGGATTTCTCCAATAATATTTTTGTACATTTTAACCCATAAACCGAATCAATAAAGGCAATGTAAAAATGACATTATACACCTGATAACATCTGCCTGACTCAATTTGGGCCATTTACACATAATATAAACCTTTAAGGCTGCACTGATATATTACAAGGGCTCTTATTTTTATCGTTGTGTATGAATTATTTACGGTTGCCTGCAGGCAAGTTTCCCCATTCTGGCAGCCATTAACAGAAGCAATTGCTGGGTGGTCAACACATGAAACACTGCAATGGCAGGACCTATGTGTTCTTTAGGTCATGGGCTGCAGTTGGTTGGCTGTACGAACCACACACTCCATGTTTTTCGAGTAATATGCTTCTGGGGCCCAGTTGTATAATTATCTCCACAATGGAATTTTTTTTTTAAATTTTTTTTAAGTGCAACTAATGGTCATTTTTTTTAAACTTTAAATATAAAGAATGCTTCTATAGCAAATCATATCAAAAATGATTGTGAGTGACTTCATTATACATATACTATAAATAGAAATATATATCTCTTAATTTCAGGACTGGCAACTGAAGGGATTGTGGCAATCTTGAGAAGCACACTTGTTGTAATTAACGTGCCCTATAAATAGTGTGGTCAGACTCTTTTACTTAGTCCGTTTAAGTCCTTTCATCCTAAAATATCATTTGCTGCTACTTGACTTTCTCAGATCACTGGTCAAATATGCCTGTGTGAAAGAAACACTTGTTCTAAGTAAGACTGAACATTGCAAATGTTCTTTTATGGCTGGTCAGCTGTGACCGACCTACAGCCGGAACCACCCTCTGCACACACTTGACTGGTTTAGGATGATTGTACTTGTAGCTTAACAACAGCTCAGAGACTGTTGCCTCTTCTAGATAAGGCTGTTTAACGGTTTCATAGCTGCCAGTGAGGGAATGCATCTTATGAAATGGGCAAAAGAAACTAAACATTGTTTTTAATTAAAAGAAGAGTATCGGCTTCATTTTCTAATTATGTGAACATGTGAAGGTTGGAAAGTTGTGGTTGAAAATGAAAGGCCTTAGGGACAAGGAAACCTAATTAAACATGGTAAAGGTAGAGGGGAGATTGAAGACTCATTAATAACTTATGAAGGCATCTGATAAGACGTTGCCGTCGGGAGACCTCGATGCAGCCTCTCGCTAATTTACAGGCTCCTTATGATTACCTGAATGCGGGCCTTAGACATGAAAGTCTAAGCTAATTTTCCACGCTATCTTCAAAAGACTGAATGAAAACAAGCCTTTTTCAAACAAATGTAAATTGCATTATGATTTTTTGCATAATTATGTAGGAACCGCATAGGCATGTAATCATCATATGCATTTCATTACACATACACAAAAATATGTAACATCTATGCAGAATTACTTACCATAGCTGATTCGCCTTCTTAAGTATCAAACTGGGAAACAGAAGTTGGAGGCCAGAGGTAGAGAACATTGGCTAACTTTAGATAAAGATGTACAATACTGGATTAAAAAAATGTTATTTTAGTGCAAGACATCTGAGACCATGTTAATTGTAGGGGCAAACAGTGTTTTAGGACACTACTGGGAATCTCAAACTTTGTTGGTACTTTATATTTAGACGAAAACAAATTAGTAATGAAGACCAAAAAAGAAGAACTATTCATCCCATCTAGCCAGCACATTATATATAGGCATAATAAATTTCATATGATCACATGTCTTAACAGCCTATGAGATACTGTTTAACAATGACCCTTAACATCCCAGCACCCCCTCAGTTGTTGTTAGTGGACATACAGTATTTTTCAATGTACAGCATTCTACTTTGAGTCTGGAAATCCTTAACTTAATATCTGTAATCAAGTGGAGTTATCAGATCCAACAGTATATGTTTATGTTGTCTGCGGATATGTAACACATTCTTACATGAAAAACAAGGACTGCATATTTTTCAACGGATATCATCAATCTTACTATCATAGCGTGGTATCCACCTTTGTCTATTTCAGATGACATATTAGGGTCGACGGATGACAAACCTCCATTGCAGTTCCCGAGTGGTTATCTTGTGATACTCTGCCGCTGAGCACTGTGAGGGCCCATGCCCCCTCACTGAGTATGGTTGGCAGATGTACACACTACCAACACAGGTGTCCAAATTTGGACAAAGCATTTAGTACTCAAATACTTACTCCTATAGAAGAGAACAGCACTGTCTTAAGTTAACCAACAGTATGAGATTATTTTTTTCTTAGCAGTGAATACTGGTTTTTGCGCCTTACAAATGAATAAGCTTCTTTGTGGGTTTCCGAAATGCTAACACCAGATGTGTGAAAACCTAGAACAAATGGGTGAATTGTTTTTTCACTTCACTTCACTTCACCTGGTCTCATAGGGGGCTAAATGAGCAACTAAATATATGAAGTATTGTAGTTGGAATTTTAAAACAAAATAAATTAAGTTATGAAATGTTTTATGACATAGACCAGGATGCTTGATATAAGACACATGTCCTATGGCAACCAAATCAAATTAGCTTAATGCACACTGGGCATTATTTATTGCTTAAATTGTGCGTGCAGGGGAGTGGGTACAGTGATATAGTAATTCAGTTTGATTTAAAGTGCATAAATTCCCAGTATATTCATGCATGAGTAAATTTACCATGTGAGGCTTGTATAAACTCCTGTGTGGCTTACAATGCAGTCACAGATAATTTCCAGTGGAATGATATTTTGTAAATACGCATAAAAGCGTGGAGAGAGGAATGAAACGGGGAGAGGGGCATTATTACGTGACCGCGTGCTGCAAGCAGTTAAAAAGAACTCTGAGCGAGAGGATAGGGGACCCATTAGTGCCCTATTATACATATAGTAGAATTGTACACATGAACCAAAAATGATTCAGACAATTTTTTGGTTTCAATTTTGCCCCATACTTTCTCTCAAACCCTCTGTCAATGTCTCCCTCACTTCTCTGCCAATTCCTTCCGTGTCCCTGCCTCATTTTCTGCAGCTCTGTTTCTTCTCTTGCCTCTTCTCGTTTCTTCTGTCCCCGCTATCTGCTGTGTTGTCTAAGCCTCTCCAACTGCTATCAAAAAAGGGTCAGGCAAAATGGCTAAGCTTCTGCACACATCCCCTCCTCCGATTCGAGTAAAGGGAGATGCCCATGGGGCTTGCCGTGACTCTGTCCTTTTGTGGAAGTACTCCTACAGGCCAGAATAATGCAGACGGATTTAAGAAAGAGGTGCAAAAAAACGCTGGTATGTCAGGTTAACGGAGCAGATAGCGGAGAGAAGCAGACCAAGAAAGAAGACAGAAGAAGTGAAGAACAAGAAGAGGCAGCACAAGAAGCAGACGTGTGGAAAAGGAGACAGGTACATGGAAGCAGTTCGCAGTGAAGGTAGAGAGACACTGACAGACAGTGTGAAAAGAAACAACAATATCCAAAGAAAAAAGTTGAGCTCTTTGCTTTATTTTCATTGGTTTTGTATGGGGACACTCCTCAATTATGGACACACACAATTTTCAATACCAGCCACAAATCATATATAGGAAAGAAAAGGCACACACAAGGACTTTTTTCAGAGACAGATTTAATAAATTCTAGCTAAACGTCACCTATTATAATGAATTAAATTATGTGTGGTACGCCCTATTTCTTTATATATAGCATATTATATATCAGCAACTGCGGGGCAAAAACAACTAAACTGCACAACATTTTAAGTAAATAACGTTATTTTTAACCCCTTAATGACAAAGCCTGTACATGTACGGGCTCAAAATGCATTGTATTCAATTGGTTTAGGGACCGCCCATTGTCCTTAAGTGGTTAATGAAAGATGCTACAATGCAATGTCCAAAGGAAATACACATTTGGCAGACAATATACGTCAATGCCCACTTTGCATTCCTAACCAGTACACATGAATTAAAAGGGATAGCATATAGAAATGATTAAAAAAAGATTTAATATAAATATAGCCAAATCTCCCCAAAACATATGGCTGATATAAAACAATTTTAGTTTACTAAACAGTTTATAAAACGCAGAGCTTCCATCGATTTGCACACACAGTACTAACCACTGTGGATTAACAGCAGGGAGTTTAGCTAGACTACAATATCTCAATTATCTGGTACCCTGTTCATTGTAATATATATATATATATATATATATATATATATATATACACACACATATACATATTACGATAAATTCCAATTCAAAGTACTTCACAAACTTACTGGTAAGCCTCTCTTAGATATTGGATTGAATACAAATGGAAATTGCATTTTTTTTTCATATTGTTTGATGCAAATAACTTTCTATCCAAGGATAACTGTAACCCTGGCATAAAACATTAATTAACAGAAAAATATAAAATTGCCTTGTAGGACTATAAAATCAGTCTGAAATATTTTTATGGCTATTCTTTACAGCCAAATAGCCTCCTAATGCAGGGAATGTGCAGTGAGCTTTAAAAGATTTTTTACAATGCACTTTTGGCTAAAACTCACAGAATGCTTTGTGCAGATATTAAGGTGCTGCTCCATGGGATCTGAACACTTGAAACTTGACATAAACAGACATTAAAAGTAACTTAAGAAAAGCTGACTTTTCACTTTTTTGAGAGATCTTACTAAATTGCACAAACAGTGAGAAAAAGCTCACCCAAACAGGGAAAATTTATTTTATTTTAATAACGTGCCCAATGTTCATGTCCCCTTGTGCCATCTGAATTAATTATGTTTGATTAAAAAGGGATATGTGCTTTTAGACATTATTTAGTTTATTTTCATACCATTTCATAGTAGTTAACTAACCTAAACAAAAAAATACACTTAAAACAATTACTGCACTATTTACCCATATAAACAAAAGATACAATAACTAAGTGTGAAATGTACATGTAAGTGTTGCTGAGGTGAAGGTTCAGTGGTTACCCTTTTACACATAATATTAAGCAAATAATAATAATAATAAGTAAACGGCTCTAGGGCTGCAACTAACGATATTTTCATAATCGATTAGTTGGCCGATTATTTTTTTCGATTAATCGGATAAAAAAAATGAAAATTTTTAATTTATTTAAAATAATTTAATAAGGTAACGTAGGATATTAAAAACAAACATCAGAATAAAAAACTTTGATAAAAACTCATTTCTTGTTTTTATTTCCCAACCTGCCCCCTCAGTTATGCACATTTGAGCCCAGGCTTGCCACACTGTCTCCCAGATATGCACATACCCCAGACATGCCACACTGCCCTCCCCACATATGCCTTATATACCATATATGCCTTATACCCCCAGATATGTCACTCTGTCCTCCCCAGGTATGCCGTTTACCCCCCTGATATGCCATAGTGCCCTCATTGATTTGCAGACTCTTTCACAGACTCAATACTTTTATAAATAAATACAGGGTTAATCTTCACTGCCCCAGGATTTAGATTCCCCTCAGTTTGCCCCCCTTTACCTCTAACCGCACCTTAAGTTAACTTTATTTAATTAAATTAACCCTCAGTACTCAGCATTAAATTAACCCTGAAGAGAAAACCCCATTAACCATAACTGCCCCTAAATTAATCCTGAAGACCCCATCAACACTGCCCTAAATTAACCTGAAGACCCACCAACCACAACTCCCCTAAATTAATCCTAAAGACCCCAGCAACCACAAACTGCCGCTAAATTAACCCTAAAGACCCCATCAACCACAACTGTCGCTAAATTGACCCTAAAGACCCCATTAACTATAACTGCCCCTAACTTTCAGCAGCCCAAATATTAATTTTATACTCACAGTTAGATGAGTTCTTGAGCCATGTAGACAGTATAGGAAATGGGCGGGGCCCATCTGTACTTTGACCCCTCCCCTTTTTGGCTCCCTGTCCCTCCCTGCAGTGACTGCCATTTGGCCCCACCCCTTTGTCCCTGTCCCTCCTTGCAGCCAATCCGCAGTGATTGCAGGGAGGGACTGGATGAAGGAAGTAGGTGGGCCAATCGGCAGTGACTGCAGGGAGGAACTGTCAGTAGGAACTGCTGCTGTGAGTCACACTTAAACGGATTATAAATCAATTATATATCATTTTATAATCAATAAAAATCGATTCAACTAATCGATAAAGAAATTTGTTGGCAACGATTTTCACTATCAATTACCGATTTTATATATTAGTTGTTGCAGCCCTAAACCTTTCTCTGGCAGAGAAGCAACTGTAGAAATTGCCTGAAATGCACATAACTTATTAAAAAGTACTCTGTATAATTAAACCTGCAGAATCCGATGATATGGGTGCGTCAGATTCAGATTGCTGTACATATGCTTGCCTGTTCCTCATCCAAACAAAGTTCCAGGCCATAAATCTCCCTGGCAGTGTAGCACACGGTCTAATTTGTGGACAATGATCCAACAGTATCATTACACATGTTCTGTATTATATGAAATAAGATGGGTTTCACAGTAGCAACGACTAAGGGGGGAGAAGATGTGAGTGTGTGTGATCTAAGACCAAAATAAATGAACTAGTGAGGACCTGTGTGCATGCCGAGTCATGCCTTGGTCTATTCTCTAGACAATTTCATCAGGTCATTGATTATAAACTTATTTTCTTCTTTTCACAATACAACTGGTTTTCTCTTACAAACATTAAATTGTGATGAAATGAAACCACACAACAATCCAGAATGACTCTTGAGGTTGATATGAAATGGAATGCATTGCAACTCAAAAGTGGCCATGAGAATTACATCAGAGTCAGCACAACAGGTCTCTCATATCTGATCTTCTAAGCTTTCAAACTAAAAAGAAAATCTTATATTCAGATCTGCAAGTCAGTATTCTCAATGCCATTTTAAGGAGCCAGATTCTGAACACATTTACCTACTTACTTGAATCACAAATGCAACTTTGTTGTGCTACTCACATAACACACTGTTTCAATGTCTGTATTTAACCCCTTCAATCCCAGGGGTTTTTGGTACCTCAAAGCCCAGAGCAATTTTGCCATTTTTGGGGTATGTCGGTTTAGCGATTATTCTCTGTTCCTGTGAATAGTGTACCCATGTAAACTATATATTATTTTTTCAAGGAGAGATAGAGCTTTCGTTTGATACCATAGTTGGATGATTAGCTGAAAATTTAGAATGAGAAATTTAGTAAAAACTAGCGAAGATTAGAAAAATAAACTAATTTTTTTTTACATTTTCCCTCTGAATCCTCACAAAATTAGGTAAAGTGATGGAAACTCCCCTCCAAGTTTATCAATTCAGGTGTCCTGATTTCAGAAATACCTAATTTATATAGATTTTCCAGACTTTCCCAGCACCAGGGAGCATACTATTAGGTGTACAATTTTGTATAATTTTTATGCCTATGGCTTAACGGGTTTGGGGGTTGTGAACGGGGGCAGGAGGGTTATACTGGCTAGATGTTATGCTAGGGCAATGGGATATAAGGGTTTTTTAAGATTTTTTAATATTATCTTTTTTTTATATTTTTTTTTTACACAGTAATGGTTAGAGGTCCTCCTAGGGACCTCCTGAACATGCCAGTGATGTCACAGTGACATCACAGCTCACATTATAATTTTTTTTAGTATTATTTATATTATTGTTTTAATGATTTATTTAATATTATTTTTAAATGACTAACGTTTTTTTTTTCAGCTTTTCAGTTACAGGACAGGAGGGGGAGTGAGAGAGATGGACTCTCACTCCCCTCCCTGCGATCCCCCTGCACCGATCACACTGTGATCTCTATGCAGGTCCTCACAGACCTGCATAGAGATCGCAGCGTCTCTGTGCCTCATCGGAGGGCAGGATATCCCCTGCGGGTTACTCCAGCAGTGACGCAACCCGGAAGGGAATGCCCGATCGCGCGTTTGAAACTGCGGGATCGCGCGATCGGGCAGTTTACCGGTAACAGCTTACCGGCTTTCATGCCGGAAGCTGTTACAGGCGATCGGACAGCAGAAAGCCGGCAAAGCCGGCTTCTGCTGTCAGTGGGGAGTCCAGGCTGTCAAAGGGATGTGTCCCTGACGCTGCACGAAGGGCTGGACGTACCGGGACGTCCATAGGGGTTTCTTTGTGGGCGTTTTTTTGGACGTCCCGGTACGTCTATAGGGGATTGAAGGGGTTAAGTGACTTTGAACGTGGTATGGTTGTTGGTGCCAGATGGGCTGGTCTGAGCATTTCTGAACCTGTTGATCTACTGGGATTTCCACATAGTCATCTCTGGGGTTTACCGAGAATGGACCAAAAAGAGAAGATATCCAGTGAGTGGCAGTCGTGTGGATGAAAATGCCTTGTTTATGTCAGAGGAGAATTAGCAGATTGGTTTGAGATGACAGAAAGGCAAGAGTAACTCAAATAAACACTCGTTACAACTAAGGTATGCGGAATACCATCTCGGAACTCACAACACGTCGAACCTTGAAGCAGATGAGATACAGCAGCAGAAGACCCCATCGGGTGCCACTCCTGTCAGCTAAGAAAAGGAAACCGAGCCTACAATTTGCACAGGCTCACCAAAATTGGACAATGGAAGAACGTTACCTGGTCTGATGAGTCTCGATTTCAGCTGCAACATTCAGATGGCAGGGTCACACCTTTTGGCGTAAACAACAGGAAAGTATGGATTCATCCTGCCTTGTATCAACTGGTGGTGATGGTGTGGGGAACATTTTCTTGTCACACTTTGGGCCCCTTAGTACCAGTAGAGCATAGTTTAAACACTATAACCACAGTGTACCCATCTTCGGATGGCTATTTCAAGTAGGATACTGCACCATGTCACAAAGCTCACATCATCTCAAAGTTGTTTCTTCAACATGACGATGAGCTCACTGTACTCCAATGGCCTCCACAGTGGCCAGATCTCAGTCCAATAGAGCATCTTTGGGATATCGTTGAACGGGAAATGGATGTGCAGCCTACAAATCTGCAGCAACTGAGTGATGCCATCATGTCCATATGGACCAAAATCGCTGAGAAATGTTTCCAGCACCTTGTAGAAAGTATACCATGAAGAATGAAGGCAGTTCTGAAGGAAAAAAGGGGGGTCCAATCCGGTACTAGCAAGGTGTACCTAATAAAGTGGCCAGTGAGTGTGAATGTGTAAAATGATATATATTATATATATATATATATATATATATATATATATATATATACACAGCAAACTAGTCTAACGCAACTGCCACTCAGGCACTTTGACTACCACCTCATGCAGAATGATTTTACAGTCAACTAGTGAAGCATGCACACAAAACAGTCTTAGAAATGATGCATATCATTTTGGCTAAGTTCATTTTTTAATCATTTGAATTTCTATGCTAAATATTATTTACATTACTAAACTCCAAACTTCTTAGCATAAGGGCAATTTACCCGTCTCACAAATAGTCAGCCTTTCTCGTTATACTCCTGTATCTATCTGGTGGGAGAGGCTGCTGATGCTGCACAGATGATGTCTGCAGAAGCCTCGCCATGGATTGCAAAATGAACCTCAAAAAGGGACCACAAAAGTGATATAAAGCAAGTCCGCTGTCCGATGATGGTTGAGTCTCCCTTTAACGTCAAGGGCAGCACCGACTAAGGGATACAAAGGCAACAGTTGCTAAAAAGTAATAATTTAGTTAGGAACTTTCCTTTCTTCAGGTGCTCAAGCATAGTGACATTTTGTAGACTACCAAAACTGTACAAACCACGCTGAGTTCAGAGCAGTATGTGGGGATGTCTTTTTTTTGTTTGTTTTTTACTAGTCACAGAAAAGACGTGGATTACGACGCACTTGCAATAAATATACGGATAAAGCATTAAGCGATAATGAAACAGCAGTTCCCAGCTATACCAGTGGATCCTGGAGGGGTGGATCCTTGGAGCAAGTAGCAGACAACATGGGCATCTGGTGAAGGGGCAGAGTTGTCTAACAGTTTTGTGTGATAAGGGATTAAAATTAAACGGAAGACAGATTATGAAAATGTTAGACCCTTCCCCTTGGAAAGTCCTTTTGTATATGACTCTTCTAGTTATATATATATATAAAAAAAAAAAGTCTACTGACCTGAATGGCTGAAAAAGAGTTCATTAAAAGCATGGAGGATCTTGTTCATACTACCAGAGGTGTCGCGTACCAGAATGGCCTTTGCTGGCTGCCATGACTACAGTTCCTTAACTCAAAAATATGCAATGTGAATAGAGGCGAGGCTGTAGTAGTACTGCACTTAAATTGAGCGGGGAGGGAACTAACCTCTGGTGAGGACGCAGATATTGTAAAAAGATACACGGCAATGTAAAATATACTGTTTATTATTATAAGTTGTGCATATTATTATACTTTATTTATAAAGCGCCAACAGATTCGCTGTACAAGATGAATATTTTACAGATATGGACAAGTACTTACAATCTAGTGCATATGACCAGATGCATATGTACTTGAAATTGTTTCCACGCAATACACAGAGGTTTACCAAAAAAGGAGTAATGGAACATATCTATTAA
>VKOC01000860.1:0-18052 GCA_009364415.1 Spea multiplicata | reverse complement strand
ACACTCCTGTTAAAATGCCAGGTTCTTGCGATGTTAAAGAATGAGACAAAGATAAATCATGTCTGAACTTTTCCCACCTTTAATGTGACCTATAACTTGAACAATTCAATTGCAAAACAAACTGAAATATTTGAGGGGGGAAAAACAAACAAAAAAACTCACAATAACCTGGTTGCATAAGTGTGCACACCCTTAAACTAATACTTTGTATGATGAATACGTTTTGTCACATGTAGCACACAGCCAGTACTTGACAGAAATTCCTGCAGTTCTTTTAATGTTGCAGTAGGCCTCTTGTAAGCCTCCCTGACTAGTTTTCTTCTTGTCTTTTCATCAATTTTGGAGGGATGTCCAGTTTTTGTTAAGGTCTCTGTTGTGCCATATTTTCTCCACTTGATGATGACTGTCTTCACTGTGTTCCATGATATATCTAATGCTTTGGAAATTCTTTTGTACCCTTCCCCTGACTGATATCTCCCAACAATGAGATCCCTCTGATGCTTTGGAAGCTCTCCGTGGACCATGGCTTTTGCTCTGAGATGCAACTAAGCAAATGTTGATCCATCAAAGTCAATAAATGATGGCAGGTGTGTAATGCACCCTGTCATCATTTATTAAAAAATAAAGCCAAAATGGAGAAGCCATGTGTGAAAAACTATGTAAACTCTTACTGCTTCCATATGAATTAGATGCTACGTAGCAGACAGTTGCTACTGATCAAATGCCTTTGATTAACCCCTTAATGACCCCTTATAGTACACTTTGGAACAAAGGTTGTTTTTACATTTTTGCGGTGTTGCTGTTTAGCTCTACACATTTAGCCAACACACATTATATATTGGGGGGTTTTGTTCAGGAAATGTCGGGCTTTCTTTAGATACTATTATTTAGATACTACATATTTTTTATCATATCTATTTACTTAAAAAAATCTACTAAATAGATTCTAATATGTTCCCTGAACTTAGAAATACCACATGTTTTTATGTTTTTTTTATAGGGGCAGGAAGTACAATTGTATATTGCGTATATCAAAAATATATATTTTTTAAAACTCTGGTCATCCTGGGCTCATGTCCTGTTTGGGATATCTTTGAGGTTTGCCAAATAAATGTACCCCACCAAACCAGATATTTTTGGAAACTAGACACCCCAGGGTATTTTTTAATGCTGGTATTTGAACTTTTCATATACTAATTCTACCACAGGCTTTGTCAAAGTTTGTGGTAGTTTTTTGTGGTATTTACAGCTCCTGGTTTCTGTCACTTCCAAACACCCTAAAATTTGTTCAGCAACATCTCCCGAGTGAAGTAATACCACCCATGCATAAGTTTGTCTGGTTGTTTAGGGTCTAAAAGGCCACATTTGGAACATGTGTATTTATCTGGTCATTCTGCATCCATGTTTGGGTCATCTTTGAAGTCAGCCAGATCAATTTACCTCTATCAAACCATATATTTTTGGCAACTAGACACCCCAAGGTATTTCAAATGGTGATATTTTAACTACACTACATACACTAACTCTACCCCCAGGGAAAAGAAAAAATGTTGTGCGCTAAGCTAGTCTCAGGCTCAAATAATACAAATGTATAATACAAGGCCTACCAAACTGTGTGAGCATGCTGCAAATACAGCCTAGGGGGACTAAAAGGCCACATTTGGGAGGTATGCATTTTTCAAATTGGAATTTTGACATGTTGAAAATTCTGTCCCATGTGGAGAATTTTTACATGCTACCTAATTTTTATTTTTTTCATATTTTTTTGATTTATTTTACTAATCACATTGATTAATAAGCTGGACTCCATTGACTTGTAGAATCCCAGCACTCCAAACAGCTTCAGAGAAAGCAAAACAAAAAAAGCAATGTTTCGGCCAAACAGGGCCTTTGTCAAGCAAAAAACTCAACCCCTTACATCTCAGACTCTACAGGCCTCAGTAAGCATGTTAAATGTCCGTTACAGTACAATTAGAAAAAGACTGAACAAGCACAGCTTAGATTTGCAAAGTTGCATCTATACAAACCAGAAGACTTCTGAAACAACGTCTTTTGGACAGGAAAGACCAAAGTGGAGATGTTTGGCCATAATGCACAGCACCATGTTTGGCGAAAACCGACTGCTAAAGATTGGCCGAAAAAAAATCTACAACATCAAATCTACTACAGAATCGCTGAAAAAGAAAAGGATGCAATGGCTCAGTGAAACTTGAGACCTCAACCCAACTGAACTAATTCTAAATCTTCAAGTAGATTTTTTCTTGTGTGCACCTCGTATATTCTCTATCATTCTTGTTTTTGAGGTAACTGACCTTTATGGTTTCAGTTGTATATTGAGATTGAGAAAACATCAGTAATGATAAAGACTTTCACAAGGATCAACATGACCAATTAGCACATAGAGAATTTAGGAAGACGGCAATTTCTAAAGGAAAATATGAGATACCTGCTGATTGTGAAGCTTTATAGTTTTCACACAAGATGGAGTCTCTTTTATAGATCCAGTCCCATCGCTTTGCTCCAACTGGATGAGGCTTTGACATTCCAAGAGATGCGAGAATGTGTAATCTGTGCACAAGAGAATGACAGTTCATTAGATACATATCCTTTGCAGATTAGCGTCTTATTTCCCTGGGGACACTATGGCTGAATCTGTGTTACTCTAACAATGATTTTCATCTTGAACTAACACACAGTGCATGCAGGAGATGCAGTGGTACTGGAGAAGTTCAGATACTTATGTTAGGATGCAGAAGGCCCTAGGGCCAGCAGTGGAATGATGTGATGTGCTGTGCTAATACTCATGATAGGAAGGGAAACACTCAAGGATGTGGCTTCAGTAGGGAGTATGTCATTTAGCTGCACACGTATAAAGATCTGGTATACAAAATGCACTCCAGTTTCGAGATATTATCCAAACACATGCATAACTCATTGGTTAATACAGTTGTCCATTAGTGTACATTTTATAAGTGTATTTTCTGCTGTATTTTCTAGTGTTTCCAATAGGACAACACATCAGACCATTCTTACTAAACACTTGAGAAACATAATATATTCATATATTTGACACTAAGTCTGTTTCTGCCTACTCTAGGTAATTGACAAACCACGATATGATTAGCTGAAAACTCAATTAGATTTATATCTTGGGGCCTTAAAAAATGGGTGAGTTTTGGCTTGTCATGACCTCTCAAGAAAAATGCCTCTACGTTATTCCTAAATTCCATAATGCATATTTTTGTGTACCACAGGCTCCTTTCACACTGGCAACCCATTCATTCACAACCTTTTGTCCCTCATGTTTTTCCTATTACATTGTTTACTATTATTAATCATTACTTTTATTAAGCTAAACATTACTAAAGCACCCAGCGGTCACTTAGCATACTCACTATCCTTTTTTTCTTCACGTTCAACCAGTTTCCTGGTGAAAAGCTGGTTCCCCAGGTATCTTTTCAATTTCTCTAGGGCAGAGGGGTGGCATGAAGCAATGCTCTCTCCCAACCCATTGAATGCTATTTGTTGTTAATTTGTTGTCCATCAAACAGCTAGTCCTGTCTCTTCATAAAGTCACCCCTAAAAAGGAGAGCTGGAGAGTTTCAGTAACCTTGCCCTGGAAATGATGATGTTTTTCCATTACTGGTTGAGGATTGTTATGTTTTATCATGTTCACCTCATATAACATGGCAGTTGCATAATAATATATAAATAATAAATATCATGTACATTGTGTATGGTGTTATGACTACATCCACATAATAATCGATTGTTCCAAGCTTGCTGTATGTGCAATTTTCATTTTCAGTGACTTCTTGAGGCAGTGATGCAGAATGCCAGCTTGCTCTTGGGATTATTCTGACCAAATTGGGATAGTTGGCAGCAATGGAGTATGCTGCATGGGGTTGTGACGATACCATTGCTGCATGACAACATATAGTCACAATATTCATGGAGATAGGGGTTAGCTGACACTGATCTTGTCTGTACATCTGTTGGGTGTTTTATAAAGCGTGATAATGAGCTTGAGAGGGTGAGGCTGGTTCCCCTGCTTTCCTGATAACTTGTTTGTGACAGTTAATTGCTGGTGTGCGGAGAACACATTGCCTTGTCCAATCAACCCTCATAAATGTTTTCCATCTATATAACTGGCATGTTTCCATGGTGACAGTGGGCATGAAAGCTTTTTGCACAAGTGCCCAAATTTCTTCTCTGCAGTGATTGCAGGGTGTTACAAAGTTACTATGACAACCATATGCATGGAAAAAAAATCAGATTTCGGAAGACTGAAATATCCCAATAAAACTTGACACACCACTGAAAGCAGAAAGTGTTATCTATTAACATAACAACATGCAAGATAAAATAGGGATTTAAATAGAGCATTGTGTTGGGTAGAGTTAGGGATCCAGAAGTTATATATCATTATGGTGTAGGGGTTAGAAGCAGGTAAAGCATTATAATAGATTGAGGGCCATATCAGAGGGGAAGGGGTTACAGGGCCATAGTATTGATCAATAGAATACTATATGTCCCATGGTTTTCTGTCTATGCAAGTAAGCCTTGCAAAGCCTGTGACCTTTCTTCTGGTGTTACACAAGCCATTGATTATCCCAACTACTTGAAGGACCTTTAGAAAATACACTACAATGTCAATGGGTATTAACCCTTTTAAACATTGTCATGCCATGACTCCTGGAATAAATCTTGCAGGTTAGGGATGTGAAAAAGTCACTCCTCCCATAGATTTATTTTCAATACTATTATAACTTAAAACCAAAACAGTTTTAAAATATAGTGCTGATTTCTGTATGGAGAATGATCTTCATTAGCATTGCCATAAAGAATGAGCTCAGGTTGGTGCTTGACTTTGAAATTTAAACCAGAATATCAGATGACTACTTACAAAGTCGGTTTCTAGATCTGCAGATAAACCAGCTTTATTAAGACAAAACTCAACTGTCTCCAGTGCTACACTACATTACTGTCTATATAACACTGTCTTTAAAATGTAGAGAAAAATATTTATTATTTCATGAGAATAAAAAAAGTTGTCTCAATTAAAACACTAGAAGAACAATGTCCTATGCTGGGTTTGGGAGACGAAACTATTAACTAGTAATGGTTGTTATTTGAAAGAAGTTTGGGGTTACATGTCATCTCAGTGACGTTCACGTGGGGCAAACACGAGTCCATTCTGATGAGAAACAATCCAATTAGGTCATCCAATTAGGTCACCATTAGGTCACCATTTCTGATGAGAAACAATCCATTTAGGTCACAATGTAGGCTATGCTCCCTATATTCTAAACCATTGATTGCTCGAGGATGATGGGAAATGTAGTTCAACGTTGCCTGAGTAAGAATGAGAAAACTAAGACTGTTTTGACTTTAGTGCAAAGACTGAGGAAGTGCGTTCCCAAATCTTTTCTGGTACACACTCTGCCTTGGGTTATTCTGCCAACACAGGTGTCCCAATTCGGACACCTGAAATGTTGGGGCATATGCGTTAAGAAATATAGACAGTAATTGTAAAAAGGAAACAGTTTTTCAGGTTGTTGGGATATTGAGAAGCTTTGACTGTGAGCTCTTTGGTATATATAACATACACAAAGTTTGATCATACAACATACATTCTTCTAACATCAAAACTTTATTACCACATACCTTTCCTCATCATCAGCGCCCGCTTGGGAGTTTGGAGAAGCTGTAGACCTTCAGACCATGATTTTGATTTTGGAAAGTGCCTAAAAATATTCCGGATTTTTTTCGTCACCACCCCAAAGCACGCAGTTGTTGTCTCTGTCCTCTTCTGCGACATTGTTAACTTTAATCCTACACATTGAATTTAAATTCTGTTGAAATTCACCATAGAGAACGTAATATGTGGGAATTTTAGTCTTCTTAATCCCAAGGAGGGGAATTGTGGGAAAAATTCACAGTCCATGTACAGAGCAAGAAAAAACTGCAGCACAGAATTGCGAAGGAAGATGCAAGGTGATAATTACTGTGGAGCTCATCAAATGATTTAGCCTTCCAAAAATGAAAATGATACTTACAAACATAAAATTCAAATAATGGGACTGTGCTTTAGAAATCAAGACTAAGGAGTTATGCTTCCTCTCTGTCGCCACTGTTAATGGATAAATAGAATGGAATTCAGCTTAAAGCAGCTTCTGGGCTTCACTGGCTTACAGACAGATTTCTCAGCCAAGATTCATAACCGGCTGTCTTCTCTGTACCAGCTCTCTGGAAAAAAAAAAACCTTTCTATTTCTGGGCTCTTTGTAAGATAAGATAAAAAAGCTGAAGTGGTTCAGACTGTAACCTAAAACCTTGCAGCATTATACAGGGACGAGTGTACAAACACACACACACACACACACACACTGTCTTCCTTTTTCGCACTGTCAAAATCTCTCCTGCTCTTTAGACATTGAAATCCTTGCCTCCTTGGCAGCAAGGAGCCAGTCATGCATTGATCTATAGTGTAGAGTTATTCAGCAGTTTATAAACCAAAGATCACACAGGCAGTCATATTTGTCAGACCCCCACCCCCTAGAGAACACCATTAGAAATCAATATTTCTTCAAAAGTAGAAGGCATTGATTTTATGTGAGATCTCAAAGCTATGGAAATGTGGTCTCTACCCACAGCTTAAGGTAGCTAATGTCCTTCCTTATATAGTGTTTGCACATGTATACTACTATAACATTACACGGAATAATTTACCTTCTTTACTGTTTTAATATATTTAATATTATTATATTAATAATGATGATATTGCCGGTATATTATCTGCACTTGTTTTCCCAGCTGTACACATTTTATTGATATTGTTTACTCATTCTTTTTTGCGTGAAAATAATTTAACTTGATACCAACCACTGTCAAATGAACTGGAATTGGGTTTTAAGAGCCATTAAGAACCACTAACAATGTATTTGTTTCAGTTAAAAGTCCATGTAACTGTCTAACTAAATATAGTTACAGAAAAATACAATTTTCACATCATGTAGCATAGCAGAAAGAATTAATTAAGACGGTGGCTAGAAAACAAAAACACCTCTGGAATTCTAGAATAAGAGCCCCAAGAGGATTCCTGTTAGGCCCTCTGAAGAAGATAGTGGCACATGTACATACAGTGGATATAAAAAGTCTACACACTCCTGTAAAAAATGCCAGGTTCTTGTGATGTTAAAGAACAAGACAAAGATAAATGTTTGAGGAGGGAAACACTCACAATAACCTGGTTGCATAAGTGTGCACACCCTTAAACTAATACTTTGTTGAAGCACCTTTTGATTTTATTACAGCAATCAGTCTTTTTGGGTAGGAGTCTATTAGCAAGGTACTGCTTGACGTGGCAATATTTGCCCACTCTTCTTTGCAAAAGCACTCCAAATCTGTCAGATTGCAAGTACATCTCCTCTGCACAGCCCTCTTCAGATGACCCCACGGATGTTCAATTGGATTCAGGTCTGGGCTCTGGCTGGGCCATTCCAAAACGTTAATCTCCTTCTGGTGAAGCCATGCTTTTGTGGATTTGGATGTGTGCTTTGGGTCGTTGTCGTGATGAAAGGTGAACTTCATCTTCAGCTTCCTAATGGATGCCTGAAGGTTTTGTGCCAAAAT
Source organism: Spea multiplicata (assembly GCA_009364415.1). Classification (NCBI taxonomy): domain Eukaryota; kingdom Metazoa; phylum Chordata; class Amphibia; order Anura; family Pelobatidae; genus Spea; species Spea multiplicata. Next base: position 10,418 of record VKOC01000860.1, on the reverse strand, counting down.
TGCCTGGTATTTGGAACATAATTCCTCCACCCAGACTAAGGCCCCGGTTCCAGCTGAAGAAAACCAGCCCCAAAGCATGATGCTGCAACCACCATGCTTCACTGGGGGTATGGTGTTCTTTGGGTGATGTGCAGTGTTGTTTTTGCACCAAACATACCTTTTGGAATTATGGTTTCATCAGACACATTTTCCCACATGCTTTTGGGGGACTTGATGTTTGTTTTTGCAAACTTCAGCTGGGCTTGGATGTTTTTCTTTGTCTTTGTCTTGCCCCCCTACCCCATAGCCCATTCACATGAAGAATACGGGAGATTGTTGTCACATGTAGCACACAGCCAATACTTGCCAGAAATTCCTGCAGTTGTAAACCTCCCTGACAATTTTTCCTCTCGTCTTTTCATCAGTTTTCATCTAACCCAAGTTTTGTCAAAGGCTGTCTTGTACAACAGGCAATTACTTTCAAGGGTTTCATGTATAAAGTGGCTGTAGAGGCAAAAGGTGATCATCGTTGACCCTTTTTGCATGGGCCTACCCAGAATCCCATGTGGTTGTGGCAGCACCATGAGATTTCTGAGGGGGAAAAAAAGCCTGGCTTGTCTGGTGTCTGTAGCTGAGTGTTTAATAATGCTTCTACTACCCCCTTAAAATTTTAAGTGGAAGGGTTTTCCATCACCTTTACCCACCATAACTTTTATGATTGGTATATCTAATGCTTTGGAAATTCTTTTGTACCCTTCTCCAGACTGATATATTTCAACAATGAGATCCCCCTGATGCTTTGGAAGCTCTCTGCGGACCATGGCTTTTGATCTGAGATGCAACTAAGCAAATGTCAGGTAAATCCTACTAGAACAGCTGAACTTTATTTGTGATTCATCAAAGTCACTTTAAATGATGGCGGGTGTTTAATGACTTCTATTTAACATTAGTTTGAATGTGATTGGTTAATTCTGAACACAGCCCCAGCCCCAGTTATAAGAGGGTGTGCACACTTATGCAACCAGGTTATTGTGAATTTTCCCCCTCAAAGATTTCAGTTTGTTTTGCAATTGAATTGTTCAAATTAAATGTGGAAAGAGTTCTGACATGATTTATCTTTATCTCATTCTTTAACATCACAAGAACCTGGCATTTTAACAGGGGTGTGTAGACTTTTTATATCCATTGTACGTACATACATACATACATACATACAAATACTCAATGCAATGCACAAATCAGATTTCAGAAATATCCCAATATAGCTTGGCTCACCACTACAAGCATGAAGTGCCAACTTATATTTTTATACACTAGCAGCATCCCCCGGACATATTTAACCGGTCCTATTGGCTAGTCTTAAGCCGATTTTATTTATATATATATATAATATTATATATATATATATTATATATATATATATATATATATATATATATATATATACATACATACATACACACACATATACCTATGCATCTCCCAAGGCTGGACTGTCCACTTAATATTAGCAGTGATAAAAAGCATGTATTAAATGTGATCTGTTGCACAGAATACCTCCCTGTGATAAATTGAGTATCCAAAAAATACTTTTCGTAAAAAGTTCTCAAGAGCTGATCTGAAACCAAGAGCCTAAACTTTCAAAATGGCTTACTGGGTATCTTCGATTTGAATTGTAAATTTTCGCATATGGAGAATATAGTCTATAGCATTTTCCTACAAATATGGATAATCTATCAGGGGTTATGTGCCCATAATCACAAGTCTAACAATTTGCATGTGTGAAGCTAAAATAGTCACAGCTCATCAAAATGTGGCTAGAAATCAGAGGAAACAACTTGAATTTATATATAAGCACCTTCCAACTTGGGTTTGTGCTGATGTCAGTGGACAGCCCCTTTATCAATTGCACAGAGCTCAGTAACCTTTCAAAACTAATTCAAGTTTTGTTCACATAAGCCATTAGTGGATGAAAACAATAACTATAAGATATCTAACTGACACCACCTGTAAGCAAATCCAAGAGCTGAACTGCCACTGATGTTCTGTCTTTGCGAGTGAGGTGATAATTTCAGGCATATTTTTTTTATATTAAATACCTGAAGTGATTCGATGTGAATAATAAAAACAGGTGAAAAATCTTACCAAAATGTCCATTTAAACCCACAATGCAAACCAGATCCCCCAGCTTTCATCTTTGAGGGTTGCACTCACCAAAAGCATATGTGACCCCTTCCCTCCCTGGCCCAAAGAAAGGTTGGATCTACTTGGTCCCTCTCTGAATGGAGGGACCACTGGAGTTGTTTAAAGGAAGGAACTCCCCATGAAAGGGTACCGTGCCTCCCCTCTTGCACACACAAGTAAATTGGGACTTTATTTGAGAGATGCACATTTTAACTCCCTGAAATAACTGCTTTCCAAACAGCAGGCAATCTGTGAATTAGTGCGAATGAATGAGTATGTGTGAATTTATGTATGTATGCAAGTGTGTTATAGCATATATGTGGATGTGTAACTGGGGAGGGAGGAAAGATAGCACAGACAAGATGTTTGGGTACAAAGGTTGCACAAATATGCTCTTTGTGGACAAAGATGGCAAGTCCTATGCATCCAATCTGGGGGCAAGGACAGGCCTTCGAGGTGTATAACCTGTGATGTATGTCTGCAATTTAGGGTTTACATTAACTACTTATTTGATCTATACATAGGCGGGCCTAAGCATTTGTGATAACATATAATGAATTATTCAATTCTGCTGCTGTTATAGCAATAATATTCTGTGCTTTAGTTACTTTTTCATTTAATTTTACACATCACAAAATTATATTCTTTTACATATCTGCACCTACATTAACAGTGCCATACATGGTTAGTAATACTGTTGTAGTGGTATAAAAAAAAGTTTATTTGAAAAACAAAACTATACATTGGAAGATCGCTACTGCTTCTTGGATTCCCCATTTTGCATATTTTGACAAGCAAAACTATGACAGATAAATTGCTTATCTGAGCCACGATATTAAGAAATATGGCTACACCCAGAACATTTGTAGGTTTAACAGAAAACTCAATCTTTCATATAAATGGTTTATGGTTGTAGTTTTTTTGGTGTGTATGGGTTTAAGCATTTCCTTTAGCCAACTTCTGTTGGTACATACAACTTTTACGATGAAAGTTGATGGCAGCAACCCCACTACTGTTAACAATGTTCACAAAAATGGCACCTGTCTTCTCTGACAGGAAGAATCCAAGCATTTATGCTGGCAATTAAATGGTTAATGTAGCTAGGGCCTAACATAGCTTTCTATATCTGCTTACACTGAGAATAAATCTAAAGACTTAAAAGCTTGTCTTTCAGATGTGTGTTTCCCCCATTAAATATATTTTCCTCCATTGTTTCCTATTTGCAACAAGATGTATAAAAATGGCTGGGCAGTGTCATAAAAAATAAAATGTCAGTTCTAAAAAATTGATTGATGAACAATTTCCTGGGTTAAAAATAAACATTTAAAACATGATCCAATATTTATAGACCAGGGGATGAGGATGATGATACACTTAATCTGTAAAAGAAAAAAGGAAACAACTTCAAAATCCATGATTATCTAATTAGAATGAAAACAGGCATGCCAATATTTATAAAGAAAAACTACGGTGCTAAGTTCTAGATATGGAACAATCACCATGGAAACTGACTATTCTAGGTTAGTCAGGCACATTTAGAACTATACAAGCAAGCTAGGATGAATTTAAACCAGGGTGACTTATAAGCTTATCAGAGCCAAAGACATAATTGAGCAAATTCTAGGGCTTCTTGATGCCACAGCAGAGATTGTTTGGACTGATTGAGATTGAGCAGACTGACCAATAGAACAGAAAGACATGGGATGGATGCCCCATTAGAAAAGCCTCCCTCTCTGGCATTTATGCGTGCTAGGGGACTATGCAGGTTCACACACTGTCCATGATGTATGCATCATGGCAGAAGAAACTAAAGAGGCTTTATTGAGAACCCTGGAAAACTACCTCAAGTCCAGTCCAAAAGGACACTTTGTGGTTTACCAGGAACCACCTAATCCTATGTAGGGAACAGATCACTGTCCAAGACTGTTGCAGGCTGATCTTAAGCTTGCTTAGAAACTACTCATCATTGACAGCCTTGATGAGAAGGGTTACTTCCTAGCCCTGATCCCCCAACCCTTGGAATTTTGTCATACCCCACCCTGAAGCCCTATTTCTGCACCCTTGGACCTGTTATTTATTTTATTGTATGATGTGATTACTGTCGCTTCTCTGTTTTTGTTTGCATGACTTTCAGTTTCAGGTGTACTGTTGGTTATTAACGGTATACCAATGCTGTCACTGTATTGTACTGTTCTCTGCTGTGTTTACTTGTATGCAATATATGATCAGTTCTTCAATAAACTACCTCGTATACATATAGGTCGAGGTGTAACTGGAAAATCAATAGCATCTATCGCTAAATAAAAAGTAAAAGTAAATTAAAAAAGGCTGATGGATAGACCCACTTACCTATCTATAATACTGTTGTTTTGCTCCAACTCGTACGTCACAGCTTTCATTTCGTCCCTGAGTTGTAAAATTCTGTAACGAATGTATTGAACAAGAATTATTTCTAATAAATAAAACTGCTCTTAGCCAATGTAAAGAGCAGAATATTTTGTAATATGACGCAAGACTAGTAGAAGCGTGATGTCTTTACATTCACCCCTGTATGCCTCCCAACTTTCACACTTCATGAGGGTCAATCCTGATTTTGCCACTCTATCCTGCTGAGCTCTACATCTGTCCTGCTTTTCTGGGCAGAGGTAGAGCTCAAAAGGGACAATGGAGAATGTATACTACTCATGTGCAGAATTGTGCGCATGCATGGACATTCTACCTCCCAAACAACACACCCTGGCATCCTGATGACGGGGAGTAAAAGTTGGGAGGTATGACAGCGTTTTAACAAGCTCTCTATTTAATATAATTCTTTTTCTCATCTTGAATTTTAGAAAATCCTTATTTGTTAGGCTCTTCTCCTTATAGCTGCTCCTAATTAGGAGGTTGGAATAGTTTAAAAGTTTTTACATGGCTCTACCATCAGCATCAAAAATGTGTATCTTGTGGCCATCTTAGTACCATGAGATGTGACGCCAGGGAATATTGCACAACAGGGATTATACCACAGAACTAGGATCTAGTTAACAGGGGGCATGCAGAGCTACCCCTGTTTGAAAAAAATGGATGCCCCGATTACAGTTAACCCATCAGGGTGTAATATGAAGACATAACGGCTGCATTTACCATAAAACTGGTTCCTACCTACCATGAATACTCTTAGTTTTTCAGTTTAGTGTTCCTTGAAAGCACTCTCTATGTCTCATAGGCTCTTGTAGCATTTATGGGTTAGCTTATATAGGAATTAAATTGCTGATCGATCTTTCTGAGGTCATCTGTCAATATGTGCTTTCCTGTATTAACTAGGTCTGCTCTAATTATGGACTCACATGCTTTGCTATGACATATTCAGAAAAAATCTCAAGAATAGTAAGCGTTTGAGCAGAAAATACATACAAAATGATTGTAGGCACATAAAATCTTTCAGTCAGGCCAGATTGGGCAAGAATACATTTGAAATGCTCTAAAAAAAAAAACTGTTGCATCAGAGACTTATGTCACCCTACCTTTTCCTATCTACCCAAATTATCTGCACTCATATTTTTCTAAGACCTTCAGCATATTTTTCTCTAAACCCTTATGCAACAGGGTTTACCATAAAGTAACTTAGTCTTGTCTTTAACTAGGATCTTACCTGGGGGAAAGTTATCAGTAAAACTTGATACAAAAAATAGATGTGTCCAACTTAACTCAGAAAATGCTGCACTTGGACAAATGCTGCCCAGCTAATAATTCCATAATTCTCTAAATTTTTCCCTTCTTGTTGTAGAGCCAACAGTTAAATAAGGATCATGGCGGCATGACGTTTTTAAGCAAGTTCAGAGAAGGGCTACTAAAATGGTAATGGTTTGTAGGATAAAAGTACATATGTAAGCCTGTGTAAAGACATCTATAAACTGAGCTAACCTTACCCGTCTTTGTTAAGTTTTTTTCCTAATGCTTCCATGGCCATCATATGTAAAAAATAAACTCTGATTATATATATTTATCATGGCATTGTAAACAATGGCTGCATAGTAAACCTATTAGTTGAAAAGATGCATTTCACATTTTCCTCCACATCAGCCCTAGTTTCTAGTAACCGAAATAAAGGATATCCGAGATGCACAGAATCCCACAGCTATAATCGTTGGGTTACTGAAACATGCCGCTATATTTAACATCACTGTATATAAAAAAAGAAGCAATGCACATGGAAGCGATATAAATAAAAGCTTTGTTGCCACTCTGTGTCTAATGCTGAGGTAACAGCCTCAGAACCACTGAGCGGCAATTTGGTGCAGCAATGAAATATGAGCATCAGTACAATCCTTGTTATATATTACAATCTTGCAAGGACATTTTCTCCTCCTATTCCAGTATGCCTTAACATAAGTTAACATCTGTTAATTTTACAGTCTCCCTCTTTTAATAGTGGTTTTGTTTATTTTGTAGTTGCTGATATAGGACTATCCTGTACTTGGCTCTGATGTTAACTACCCTCAACTCTGGCTTCCTGCCTACAGCTTGCCCTGACCATCTTCCGTGTGCACCCTTAAAATTTGTCCCCAGGCTTGGAAAATCATCAGAAAGCCCTGAGGTCGCTGATGGTCGGTGAAGAACTCTACTGAGACCAACCAGCTTATTCTGTGGTGGATACGATATCTCCCTCCAAAAGGCATTTGCTTAGGCTTTCCCTGACCTCATAGAAACCCACATCACCTGGTTCTCTGGCTCCACAGAAACCGAGGCGTTCCTAGATTCAGGAGCAGGCAGGAATTTTGTAGACTCTGTTTTCTGCTTCCAAGTAGTCTTACCTACACAACCCAAGTTGACTCCTCCCACGGGGGAGGCCGTTTACGGGAGGCCTCTGCAGCTGGCAGTGGTTATCCATACTATTAAGCCTCTTATCCACACAGTAGGCCTTCTTCATGAGGAACAGGCAGTGTTTCATGTGATCTCGTCTATTCTGATTAACCCGGGCTTTCTGTGGTTCCATGCTCACAATATTGTCATCGACTAGAGCACCTGGGGACTCACAGTCTCACATCCTGGGGACTCGTGAGACTGGCTACTTTAGCAGCGGCAACGTCTCCTGTTTTTCTGCATAAGCCATACAAACACCACGTGGTTGCATTTGATAAGAAGGAGAGACTCACACTCACAGACCCTATGACTGTCCCATAGACTTACTTCTTGGAACCTGGTCCCCCTCCCCAGCTCACTCCCATTATCCGTCCCTGTAATGAAGCCAATGGATGCCTATATTGAGATGAATATTGAGATGAAAGGAGGTTCCTCTGAGGTTCCACGTCACCGGTCCTATTGGGCAGCAGAGAGGGTAAACTAGCCCGGTGGCATTCGATTTGTTCCTTCCATGTGTCTCTGTTGAAGCCCTGGGTCTGCACCTGCTTCAGTGCTCTGGCTCTTGCTCCCGTTCCAGTGGAGGACGATGAAGAATACACAGTTCAGTGTATCCTCTACCTATACCTGATACAATGGAGGGGGTTTGGTCCTGAGGAGCGTTCCTGGGTCCTGGCACAGCAGACATTTGCTTTCGTATAAAGTAGATTTGGAGGCAAAAGGTGATCATTGTTAACCTTGTTTGCACGAGCTTACCCAGAATCCCTTGTAGTTGTGGCAGTACTACAAGGTTTCTAAGGAAAAAACAAGTCTTCTAACTTGTCTGTTTGATAATGCCTCAGCTGCCCCTGTAATTTGATTTTTTATGACATTAAACAGAGGAAAGAACAAAATGAGACATATGCTAAGGTTTATTTGCTTAACATAGTAGAGTGTGTCAATGATTTGTCTGGAAAGTGGAACATCACCTTTAATATTAACTCACCTAAGTGTAAGATCATCGTGGGTGTCATTAGGGTAAGAGGCTTGTGGACTATGGTTTGAGTGCACTGGATATACTTGCAGCATTCTTTCAGACAATCTATCCATAGCCTGTGAGAGCGAGAGGATGAACCACAGTCAATATGTTGCCTGCAACCCTTAAGTACTATAACGGCACAAATAACTAAATAAATAACCACATGTATTTCATAACGTGAGCTAAGCAGCTATTCCACTAAATTCTGGGCGGGTAGAAGGTTGGAAAATACCTTATTGACAGATTCCTCGTAACTTCGAAATTCCCGAAAGCACTCTATCAGGTATCCATTTATAAGGCCTAAATGGTTCTGAATCTCATTAATTGCCCTAAAGAAAAATATATATATAAAATGTACAAAATAGGCACATTCCTAGTATTTTGAACATTACCAGAAAGCAGTTATCTTTGCTTTTTTAATACAATACTACAGTTAACCAAGGTTAATGATGCAAGATGTTGGTTCTATGACAAGGACTAAGACAAACCAAATAATTGTTAAACATGACATATCTACGGTACTGTTCTGCAGTTTCTACATCTGAATGTAAAAACAATAAATAAAAATGTTCAAATTATGAGTATGTTAAATGCTACTATGCATAAACCTTTAGAGGCATTATTGATGAGAAGCTTCTACTACCCTAGGTGATGACTCTCATGACATCATACATTGATTGGCTGATGAGGTGATTATTTGTGTGTCCTATGAACAAGGATGCATTTTCACGAGCCTTCTCACCTCATTTTGGCTGCATGTTCTGACAACGCTGTCTGATACATCAGTGCAACCTCATCTTGAAAAATAGATAGAACTTTTTTGGCCAGATTTCCTAGGTTAACCCTGTGGGCGTAGAGAATAAAAGCAATTACAAAACAAAAACAGTCGCATCAGACAAGAGTGACAGAAAAGTAGAACTCACACTTACTTGTCCAGTTTGTGAATTTGCTCTTCATTGTATCCAAGCCCTAAAAAGAATTAAAAAAAGATTCTAAAACAGTCATAAGTAGAGACAGGTGTCCCCACCTGGGAACTTATTAAGCTAAAGGGACCTCTCCATTTGTTGGGGGTGGCTTCATAAGGGGATAGGCTTGCTGGGCATTAAGGCAGGGATAGCCATATACAGCCTTACGAGAGCAGGCAGCATGAGGGAGCGTGGGTGCAGTTTAGAGAAAGAGGAAATTGAAATTGGGTATTAAATCTTAAAAGTATTTCACTTTTTTGTAATAAGCAGTTTGTTTAAATGTAGAACATTAACATGTTAGTCAGTAAACATGTCAATTGCACAGGTAGGCTACTGTCCTGAACCAAGCCATAACATTTGTCACAACCTATATATAACATATTCTTTCGAACTGGCAAACACAAAAACCATGAAAGAGAAAGGTTTACGTCTTTCTAAAAAAGAATGTTTCCTGGAATGATCCACTATTTCCATCAACACTCCACATTTTGATACTATTTTTACACATATAGGGCTTTTGACTAGAGTTGTTTTTTGGCCAGTGGTGGAAGGAATCAGTCACATATCCTTTCCGGGAGTGCGGCACCCAAAGAAAAAGGGGATTAATTACATCTGCAGCATCCCTACTTGACGGCTGCAAATGTGAGAATGCAGCCATACTTTACAATGCCTGCAGAAACACGAACTATCAACGAGGCTTTAGCAAAGCAGTTTGGCCAAAGTGCAAAGAGCTCTTATACCATGCCAAAGCACTCGTCGAGAATCCAGTAGCCATCAGGCACCTGTAGTGTGGCTGGTTTTCCAGCCCAAATTAATATATTTATTGAGAAGGAACAGACTTTATATACCTCACACACTAATCACTTTCAATTGGAGCCAGCAAGAGAGAGAGTGTATAACTCAGACTTAGTGTCAATATGCTTTTCCAATTGTACAAAGTGTTTTTTGCTATCTAGTGGCAGCACTGCAGGTTGTAATGCCCAAACATTCACGCATACAGGTAGTGGGGATATGTACTCTCAATACATTCTGTCCTAGCAGCAGAATCATTGACGATCCAGCAGTTCCTTGAGGAGGGAGGTACACCTCATCCCCTTTATTCTACATGGATTGGCACCTGTAGCTTCCATGGGGGAAATCCTGCCTTTTAAATTTTTTAGATGAGTATTTACAGCGCTAAATTTGAATTTGAGACCATATCATTCAATTCACATTGAAGGCGGGATCTATGGAGAATAATTTGAGATTATTTATAGTGCAGGCAATCTGAGTTTGCCGTGTAAATTGAATTATTCATGATCACCCTGTGACTGTTCCTTGAAATATATTAACAGTTCACTACCTGGTTGGTCACACATCATACATAGTTAGTTACGTATGGAGACAGGAAGAAGGGTTCTTTACAAATCCTTGTTAAAACCACACATTTT
>VKOC01000858.1:0-11683 GCA_009364415.1 Spea multiplicata | reverse complement strand
CTGTCGCCCCAGGCCAGAATTCATCGCAGTCCATACACAATGGAATCTACACTTTACAATTAGCATATATGTATAATATTTACAAAAAATGCAAGACTAGCTTAGCCAACAATGCCGTCTGTTCTACTGAGCTATTATAACATTTTGTTGTAAAAATTATTATTTGTTTAGAAAAAAAATATCTGTACAATTCCAAGGCAACTCTGTAATTGCTAGCATTTTTTTAGATTATGTGCAGCGCTCTTAACTGTGCCAAGGGCTTTGATAGAGACAGGAGTGAAATATACTTAAGGTATCCCTGCTAAATATGTTATTATATTCCTGTTAAATATATTGTCCGCCCCAAAAATTCTTGTCCAAATTCTTCAAGGTCCCATTAATTAAACAGCTGTACAAAGCTCATAATCCCTTTACAGCATACGAACGCATGCTTCTTCTCCAGGGGAAAGGAAAAAATTGATATTGACTTTGTAGGAAAAAAAAAGTTATATATCATCTACATGTACAGGGAGCAGATTTATCATTTAGCTTAATTTTTCTGCCGCATGGAGAACAGCATATATTTATCTATGCAACATATTACTCTAAGCCTCCTCCATATGCGCCTTCCAACTTTTTTGTTGTATTCTTTGCATTTTTAATAAGATAAGACATAAATCTTGATATTACTCAAAGCAGACAAGGCATGCTCTAGTATCAGGAGAGCTGCCAAGGGCGGAGATGAAACATTACAAGCGAAATTAATCATCCCTTTGCCTGCAGTTCTGGGTAGTATCATCCAGAAATATTCGGTTACTTTTGGTGTACATAGTAGTAGTGTAAAAAAAAAAAAAGAAGTCTGTAGTATATTATATAGGAAAATACTAGATTTCACAAAATACGTAAAATTAAAACCACCAAAAATCAATCTACAGAAATACGACATTTATAACAGATGCAGTCTTTTATTTTTTATTTATTTCAAGGCTTTTTGTAAATTAGGGATTTTTAACACCCAAAATATTGTTTTTGGTTTTAATTCAGAGTATCCACAATCCTAATCTAATTGTTCATCCACCACAATATTTTATTGTCCTCTCTAGGGCAAACCGCTGTGTGGTCAGAAGCATTGACTAGCAGTCTTAACTTCAAAATGTTCCTGTAAATATTTGCTTGCAGTTTCCATCATCCCACCAAACATTGTGTCAGAAGCTATATTTCGCTTTCATGTTCCTGTACGCTCCTGGGGAAGAGGACTCGGATTAATCGACATGCATTCAGCTGGTAAGCTTTGCTCGGTTGGACGGGATAAGTGCGGTGAAGAATAAAACTGACCATGTCTGGAGAAATTTAACTGACAGAGAGCTTACTTTGTCATATTTTTACTGTAAATGTTCACTATGGGATAATAATTATCACATGTCCCTAAGGTATCCCTCAGCACAGTCAATGACACAATAAATACTTTCGGAATATCATGGCTTTACAAATCCTTTAGCTCCATATCCGTAAGATGACTCCTCTGACGATGAAGAGGTGACCATGGCATTAAAGGCCGGTAATCGTCTAATGACTTAGGCGCCATAATAAACTTCCTTTACCTTTCAGGATAGACAATTATTGGCACGCCAAAATCTTTTTTATTGAAGGTAGAACTGTTTTTAGAATTGTACATAGAAACATTGAATGTGGCTTATCTAGGCTGCCCATTTTTTGTGATGGAAAGACTCAAACCTCAACCAGCCCTTGGCCTTGCCTTCAGGGTAGCCATATGTCTATCTATCTCATGTTTATTTAAATTCCCTAACGGTATTAGCCTATATCACTTCTGCTGTAAGACTGTTCAACTTATATACTACTCTCTGAGTAAAATAAAATGTCCTTACATTACATCTCAGCCTCTTTGTTTAATTCCTTTTGTGTCTTTCAATGTTTCTATTGCATCTCTCCTCTCTCTCCACACGTCCTTCCAAACTATTTATATATAGGTGCCTTAGTCTTTCCTGAAAATCTATTTCTTGTGCAATCGATTTTAAAACCCTCAACAAAAAAAAACAAAAACAAAAAAAAAAACAGATTGACCCATAGAATGGATAGGGGAATCATACTAATGTGAGAATGGAATTCAGTTCCATGAAACCTGATTGATGTGACAAATCCATTGTGTTCTATGTCATTTACCAAGACCATTACGTTACGCGGTGCATTAAAGATGTCATTCAGTAGGGGCTACATTTATAAATGAAAGCTGAGTGATTATCAATACATAGGTGCATTGGCATGTGTGTTATATATTACACCACCTGAAAAGTGCAATGACATCAAGAGGAAGAGGCTTAATGATCCATTAGGTGCAGAAACGCATTAGAAGTGTGTTTTATCGAAGTCTGTGACATGGATTAAAAGGTGCTGAATTAGAGTGGTCATCTAAAAACTGTTAGATTAATCAATAGAGCATAAAAAGAATATGTTGTATTCATTTTTTTAAGACGGTCTTAATGTATTGAGTTGTCATAAAAGAAAAGCTCATAATCATTATGCATACTACATTAAGACTACAAAAACAAAATTAGAATTCACCACGTTCTTTATGAAAAAAAAAAAATGAGCTGCAGTGTACTGCGTGAATCGTCTGATTCCGGGCCGATTGTTTTTAAAGAAACATCTCTTGGCGCATCCAATATTTATATTTAATAATTTATATTAGTAAACCACCCAAAAAAAAAAGAATTAAATGGTAAATCAGTTGAATGTGCCACATGATACAGAGCCCACAGTGTGTAACTCTCATACCAATGCTTTATTTGTAGGTAGGTTCCAGCACCATCCTATACTTTCTGGTGTGAATGATTACTTCTTTCTGGAAGAAAATCTGTCATTCCCCCTTTTATATATATTTTAAGATCATTCCATAGCTCCAGAACTTTTTTGGTTGTGCTTCTTGCCTTGGTTTTTCTGTACAGCTGGGCACTTTTGCCTTTCATATTTAGTAAGCTCATCCACATGTCTGTAAACAAACAAACTAGACCATCGTTGAATTTACCCCTAGCCCAGGGAGTAGCTCCCTTGTGACATTAGCTTTGTGAGGCTATTTAGGTAATGTGGGTCTGGGGTGCGCCACACAGAGAGCGCAAACTGCTGTGTGATGTACATGTGGTGGGGTGAGAGACAGGGAGGGTGCGCTGTGTGTGAGCTTCATGGATAATGAGAGTAGGAGACAGTGAAAGTATGTGTGTATGTATGTATGTATGTCTAAGTGTATGGTGTTAGAGTGAGTGTGTGTAAGTGTATGGTGTTAGAGTGAGTGTGTGTAAGTGTATGGTGTTAGAGTGAGTGTGCTATTTATGTCAGTAGAGTGTGAATAATTGTATGGTGCTAGCACATGTGTGTGTGGTGTTAGAATGCATGTGTGCGTATCCTGTAAGCTTGTGTGTGTTGGCGTACGGTGTTGGCATGAGTGTGTGTATATTAGTATTTGGTGTTAGAGATGGATGGGTGTTGTATATGGTGTTAGCATGGTTTTAGAGTGTGTATGATTGTTAGTGTATGGTGTTAGCAAGAGTGTGTGTCTGTTAGTGTATTGTGTTAGCGTGCATGTCTCAGAGTATGGTGTTAAGAGTGTATGGGGTGAAACTAAGGTTAGAGGTGCGAGAGAAAATAAAGTGTGTGTATGTATGTGTAAAAGTATGGCATTAAAGTGAGTTTGCATGTTTTCATTATGGGGCACTGAAGAAATACTGCATCTAGGTGCCCTTAACCCTAGACTCGCTCCGGAGGCAGGGGGCCACACCATTGGTCTGCCCACCTCCAGGGCCAACCCTGCTCCTCCCTGCCTCTTGAAACCTGAAATATTGAGGAACATACCGTAGTCAGTGAGGAATTAAACGCTAGCTTCTTGAGATGACTATACTAGTCATTTGTCCTTAAGAGGTTAAAGCACATCTGTTATGGTTTCCCGTAAAAAACAACTATTTTAACATGGATAAGGATATATCACCATTTTTCAAGACCTACGTTTTTTTCTGCCTCTTGTTTGGACTTGCGGGGCTAAAGGGAGAATGTTTAGGTTGCAAAACAAGAAATATCCTTTTTAAATGCATTAATTTGTATTTCTTTCCCATAATGCAGTATTGTATTCATTCCACGCTAATTCTGAGATCGCCGTTTCTCATTAGTGTCCCTTATTAAAGCAACAACCATAGCAACTAAATATTAGTGTTTTGTTTTTTTAAACATCCCATCTATTCTTAATTATTTTACCCTGTGTATAATAAATGTATGGTTTGAACCCATTTCATTAATGTGGATGATTAATTATGTCATATTGTTTATTTTGTACATTTTTTTTTGGTTAAATTCATATTTTATTCAGTTTATTATTTTCAAAACAACATTTAATTAACTCTTAGCTTTAAATACTGGCGAGCGATCCGCCATCTGTAATGTGTTAATGTGATAATTGACAGCTGGGATTGTTGCATGCCAAGTGTGAAATATTATTTAGAAAAAAATAAATTAAATCTTCGCAAGCCTCTGTCTGCTAACTAATGAAGTTGATCTTGATTCAAATGAGATCTATGTTTATGTGGGCATAATAGGCTGCACATTTGTGACACTTAGCAGTTTTATAGCTGAAAAGCAGTAAGATAATGAAAGAAAATGCTTTGTTCGCTGCAACATTAAAACAATTATAACTTATGTATTCATTGTCCAGTAGTTGGATCCAGATTGTTTCGGTATGAATTTGCAGAACGTAGGTCTCTGGAGCTAAGTAGTGGGAAATAAAAAATAGGGCATCCGTTTTATGGATAGCCCTGGCCCTGGAGAGCCCTGGCACTTTAAGGCCAGTAGCCACCTGATGAGGTAAGTGTGTCCGATGGCTGGATATGTGCGGCTGCACCCTACATTTTTATACTGCGTGCTACATCACTTGATCTGCTGCTGGTTCGGCCGGTGGCCCACCAGGCGTTTGCCGCTTGTGCCAGATAGCCAGTATGGACCAGATCTGTGTCAATTAGGGGCAGCTTGATCTGTATATCTAATCTCCAACTGCCCCTTTAATAGTCTACATACCTAGGGACGCATGTCGCTGGTTTATCACAACACTCACAAGGTAAATGCGCTTATAAAGCCCTGCGAGGTCTTGGCTTCCCCAGTAAACCACAAGGAGATGGACTTGGAGTATGGTCAAAACTCAACACTGAACCATCCTTAGAGTTTTGGCAAAATAAATATATACAGGCAATCTTTATGTTTGCATCGGGATTGGTGGATTTGAAGGAAAGGTGATGTCAACTGTAATGATGTAAGGTGAGATCAGTTTTAATAAAAAGGCATGATGTAATTGTGAATCACTGTAGTTTGAGTCAATGGAAAGTTAGGGCTGCTACAGCTGAATTTGGCTATACAAAATGTAACTAGTCAAGCCGTATAAAGAACAGGCATTCGCTGGAGCTTCAAAAAGCCTCTGTACTCCATTTGCCACATCAGTGCACGCGCACAACTACTTCACTGGGAAGGCAAGGAGACTGCGTGTCTGAGCTTCCCATTTTGGAAAATGGGATCCCATGTGCCTTACAGATGAAAATGACATATTCTGGCCTAGGCTGACAGGTGGGCAATCATCCTGGGCTCCTTGTAGCTCCACTGCTCAATGGCTCTGTTAAAAGTGAGATCAATGATCATACCTGGGAACTCTCCGTGTTTTGCCCAGAGACTCAGAGAGAAGCACTGCTTCTCCGGGTCAACACCAGAATCCTCCAGGTCGCAGGAGTGAGGTCCTGACATTCCCCACTACCGGCCATTCCCCACTTAAATAGGGGTCTGTCCCGCAACATCAGCTTGAATCGCCACCGGCATCAGCGAGTAGGCCGCATCCTGCAGCTGGAAAAGTTCCAGGGTATGTTAGTGATCTCTCCAATCAGCCCATTAACACTAGAGTTGGCACAGCATCCATGGTTTACTTCTGCCCAGCAACACGCATCCTTCAAAGGTGGAGCACTGGAAAATGACATCATATCCGGGAGCTCAGAAGACGGATGCAGTGTGGAGGGGGTGGCAGCGGTGATGTCATATCCCGGCGTTCTGTGTGTAAATGAGCCGTTTGGGGAGATCTCCCCTGTAACCAGCTCATTTGTGGTGCTGACAGGCTTAGGCTTAGGACATAGCCAAAGATTAATGGCACAAATGATATAATTATCTTCAGCCATTTAACCCATGCTGTGCCATAATAACGACAAGCGCTCAGAGCTGAGGAGTGTTACATAGAAATAAATGATATTATGATAACAGATACCAGATACCATTAAATGTTATGAATAATGCTGATACATCAGTTCCCAGCGCTGGTTAACACCTCGAATGCCAATCATATTTTCACAATCATACTTAATATTTAATGACATAGCGACTTGCAAAGTTAACTGATTAAACACATGTTAATTAGAGAAAACCTCTTTAAGCATTAAGACTCTAGAGAAAAATGGTGGCAAAACGATTTATTTGCATGTGTCTATGATTAAAAAAAAAGCAAACCAAGTCAATTCAGTACAATCAAAACCGCTATAAAGGGCGATTATGTTCAAGTGACAATTAATGCAATCTGAACTAAAATAAATGCAAAACAATATGAACAGGAGAGAGTTGACAGTGATTAACAGGGCAGAGTAAATCAAGAACAATTTAATGAGGTTGTTAGGATACTAATTTGAATTGGTTTCCACAATCAAGCAAAGTCTAGTGGTAAAGACAATCAGTTCCTTCAGCTTTAATTTATGATTATTGTGTATTATGTGAGCTAAAGTATGAAAAAAACATTATCATGAATATTGTATGACTTAACTTATGGTGAAAACTTCTTGCCCCCTTCCAATGTTCCACGCCACTGACCCCTCCTTGTCCCAATGTTCCACGCCACTGCCTTGTTCAATGTTCCACTGTCCCCTCCTTGTCCCAATGTTCCACGCCACTGTCCCCTCCTTGTCCCAATGTTCCACGCCACTGTCCCCTCATTGTCCCAATGTTCCACGCCACTGTCCCCTCCTTGTGCCAATGTTTCACGCCACTGTCCCCTCCTTGTGCCAATGTTCCACGCCACTGACCCCTCATTGTCCCAAGATATCACACCACTGATTGGCTGCTTCAAGCAGCCAATCAATAGCAGGGTAGTGCTCCCATTGAAATCACATCTCATGGATGGCAAATAGCTGGGGCAGGGGAATGGGCAAATGTATATGGGGGGATTCTGTAGGGTTAACGGTACTTTGAAAGGGACATTAAAGGTATATTAAAGTCCAGTTTTAAAGCCACTGATTGGCTGCTTTAATCAATGGGAGTGCTTTCTGTGCACATGCACAAGGGGTATAAGGCGCGACCACAGGCAGCACTGGAGGGCCGACGAAGAGGCAAATGCAAATGGGGTATTCTGCAGAATTCCTCAATACATTTGCAATGGAGAATACATGAGAATTAAAAAGGACCACTCGTCTATCATATGCATTTAACATGCATAGAATGGCCGGAGTGACCCTTTAAGGAAATCCTTATGTTAATAATGGTGAAAAATGCCAAACCTTTTAATTAAAACTCAGGGATATGTTAATGTAATTATATAAGTGATTTAAACATAATTATCAACATTCTGTCAATGTCATTAAGGGTTAGTGGATGCAGCAGGATTTTCTATAATGCTCTGTCCATGTTTCTTAACATATTCAGGACAGTTAGCTGCTATGCTTAAATATGTAGTTTTCAGAGAAATGTTATTTAAGGGTGATATTCAATAAATTAAATTGTATTGCGCAGTTTATGCAATGAGATTGATTATGTAGATATATTTTATGAATTTTCTAAAAAAGACCTAGTTACTTTGGGGACAAATAGAAACAGAGGCAGGGGTCTCAATCACGGGACCGTCCGGTGTCACCCTAGCTTAGAGCCCTTAGAGTGATTTACAGGCTCCTTTCACAAGAGAGAGAGAGACCAGAGAGGGTGAGATTTATCGTAATGTTACATCAACAGAATTCCTTAGTTATTATATATATATATATATATATATATATATCTACACATTTATTGTTGTTAATTGCCTCTAAAGATCTAGTCCTGCACCCACCAGGCAGTGAACTGTTACTGTCCTAATGCAATGAAAAAATTAACATAGTTTGGAAATTAAAAAACAACATACATTTTACAATATTTGTTTTTTTATGCTGAGTTTCACGGTATTAATAAAATGTGTTGTACCATTTGTCACCTTCCAGTGTTTAAAGTATCTGTGGCAGGTGCTATACATTGATCAGTATTGCAAATGTATATATTAAGTGGAAAGGGAAAATTTAATTAGATCCTATTCTTCTGTGGAATTGCAATTAAGTCTGCTATGCAAATTATTGATTTCCCATTGAATTTAGGTCGCAGAATAATTTCGTTTGTTAAGAAAAGTTTCCTCTTGAGCTATACATTTGATCTAAAATCTACAGAACAGAGTATGGATGGTTTTCATGTTATTCATTCATACACAACCTTTCCAGTGGGCTCATCATTGGGCATCGTGTAAAGGTTAATAGATTGTAAGCTCACAAGAGCAGGACCATCTTCTTCTGTATAAGTATGACGTAACATGTGTTAAACTTATTCTCTAACGGCATTTTGTCAATTTTAATTTTATAGTTAGTTTTTATTGTCCCTCTACCGTAACAGTGCTATGTAAGCTGCTGGTGTTCTATAAAGTCAAATGAGTTTATTATCTAATCTTAGTTTAAACACATATATGGTCCGCAATACCTTTTTGTTTTCCAGAAAATACAATTTTTTTTCCCCAGAAAATGTCATAATACTAAAACATTAAGATCTAAAACTCTTCCATACCTGTCACCGCATACCCATGTGACATTAATAGGCAACAGAATTGACCGACTAAGTCAAACTGATATCTTAGTTAAAGAGGGCTCGGCTTGCAGGCTTACAATCTACAGAATTAATATGGCATCCTGAGCACTTTATCCTGGGTATAATAGATGAATTTTGCACTAGACCCATCAATTCTATTAATTTAGAAAAATACAGCGATAATGGAACAAACATTATAAAAGGTGTTTGTTAATAATTTTCGGTATGTAAACAACACGTATTGAGTTCCAATGTGTGAATGGTAGTAAGTCTGAATGTGTGGTGTTTTTTTTTTTTGTCCCCCTTACTGGATGCGGTAATTCTTTGGTTTAGATATTATTATTATGCTGTTTTGTATTGTATATTGATATGTTGTTGTTCTTTTTGTTATTTATTATTTCTTTGGAAAATAAAAAAAAAGACAAAAAAAAACCAAAAAAAAAACAAGGTGTTTGTTGACATCGCCAAGAGGAATTTATTAAGAGGTTTTACTGGCCATGGGAAAATATGCTTTAGCTGACATAGTCCCTAAAAAAAGGGGGTCATCATGAATAGTTTCAATTGGCCAGCTGATGTCTTGGTAACAAGCAATTCATTAATGTAAAAAAAAAAA
Source organism: Spea multiplicata (assembly GCA_009364415.1). Lineage (NCBI taxonomy): Eukaryota > Metazoa > Chordata > Amphibia > Anura > Pelobatidae > Spea > Spea multiplicata. The sequence continues at coordinate 2,202 of VKOC01000858.1, read as the reverse complement.
AATGGCATCTTCAACCGCATCCCATTTCAATACACGAAAGATGTATAAACGTTCATCGGTTACCGCGATCTTAGCTTCTTGCGCGTTATACGCCTAATTAAAAGTGGTTTACATGATTAATAATTGTCCTTAATTCACTTCGGTTCTACAAAGAGCAATCTTGCCTTTAAAGATCATTCCTGGGATCACCAGTGACAGTCTTAACACAAACTGCTTCTGTTTCCATGGTTACCAAGATGTTACTCCGAAGAGACATGACTATACAACATCAATTGAATGCTCTACTAAACATGAATGCGTTCTGCAATAGTCGCAGAGAGTTGCAACCCCTTCGTACCCAGGGAAGAAAAAAAAAAAAACCCACGTTGAAATTGCAGGACTAATTATAAATTTGGTCTGCATTAGCTGTTACAATAAACAAAAACCTATTCACATTCTCTGGGAAACGGAGCGAGCACGCAGCTAGTAAAAGTGTCTGGAGCCCTGCCATTTGGCAGCCTCCTTTTTACAAAACATTTCTGACAGCCGGGATACCGGGCACTTCTGAATTCTTGTGAATCTCTTACAAGACCGATTTAAAAAAACTACTGTTTAAAAGGACGTGGCCACCATTCGTGGCTTTGGGGGGGGCCCTTTCCACAGAATTAATATGTTATTATTTATTGATTGATTGAATTTATATTGTGCTGTCACTGTAATATATGCAAAATGTCATTTTTTGGCATATTCCTTTAAATTTTTTCAATACTGCGTTTTTACATATTTTTTCGGAATTTTTGAAGTATCCGTATATGTGAAGACTTAACAATATGAACTTTTTTTTTTTTTAATTACAAAAGGACTTAAAAATATGATACTAATAAGAAGAGATGCGATATTGTTGTTAAATCATTAAAAAGAAAGGGTTTATGAATGACGTTGTTGGGGGGGGAATTGAACTTTTCTCCATAGCACACACAACACAACTACTGTGATTCCCTCGTTGAAATTAACATACTGGGGAACTCAGGATTTGCCCCCGAGTCGCAGGCAAAATCCCAGGGTCACACAGTCTGAAGCTAACCTCGTTCGTATTCTACACAGATCTTTCGGCACTGTCCGAGTCATTTGGTTTAAAATCTTTGGCTGAGTCACTCCATACGATGTTCACTTTGGGCCATTAAAGGGTTAACACTTAATGAGTCTCAAGGTCAGCTCGTTTAGAAAGTTCCCACGTTTGTAAATCAGAAAGTATGGGTATTGCGCAACACGTCGAGGATTCATTGAAAATGGCTACTTCCTGTCTTACATGATTGGCTGCGATTGGCTGGAAGAGTCTTAGGCCTGCATGAGATATTTCAGTCTTCCTCAGACTCATCACATTTTGGGAACTTTGGGCATTCACCTAAGTCACTACTTCTACTTCCTGTTATTTCTGCCAATGAAAACATTACAAAGCGTTAAAATCAGCAGTTGTTCAATGAACAGCCAATCAGGAAAGGACTTCAGTTGCATGCTGGGAAATAATACATTGATATATATCTTATTTTTCCTTTTATTGCTAAAACTGACATTTATTCAATTCAGCTATTATTAGCCCTTAATTTAAATTTGCAAACTAGCAGCCAGGCTTCTAATCAACCTGAAGAGGAAGTCACAGTCCGGTTGACCAATACCGTGGCTGCAAATACAATAAAGTCTACTAGCCTTTTATTTTGGGTACCCCCTAGTGGCCATATGTATAATTGCAAGTTGAAGGGAAATGTGGCGGTACTAATTTACATCCCTCCTTGTCAGTCCAGCCCTGGGGCCAAAATCATATTGTATACCAAAACATGGAAAACTAACTTCCTGGGATGAATAGTTTCACATATGGTCTAGGAATGATTTTCTGAATGGGACATATTTACTGCAGGTTCATACTGTAATGTAACTCACAACTGACTGTTCAGCATTTATTAAGTCAAGCAGAACAAAAATTTTTGACAAAGAATAAGAGATTTATTTGTGCTTCTATTCTTAACTCTTTTTCACCATTTTTTTATATGTGGGGAACAGATCATTTATTCAGTGCAGGTCTATTTTACAAACATATAGTCTAATGCCATCTGATATACAACAAATATAATACGCTGAAATTAATTTACTATATCGAAATTAATCTAATTGTTTGCACTAGTTTTATGCTACCAAATGAGTAGCCTAGAATTATAAATAGTAGCA
>VKOC01000857.1:0-11124 GCA_009364415.1 Spea multiplicata | reverse complement strand
ATATATATATTATATATAGAATTTTCAAATGTTAGGTTCAGAAAGTAAGAAATGTATGAATCTCAGCTACACGGTAAGCAAATGTAAAAAAATGAATGTCAAATGTGCCTGTTCGCTGTGCTTAATTACTTGGAAGTAATATATTTACAAGGACTTAAAGAAGGGTGGTTGGTTGTATAGCTAGAGGCATTATTAGCAGAAGGAGGGAGGTGATTCTGCCACTCTACAGATCTCTGGTCAGACCTACAGTGTTTGGGGAGACCCCAGAAGGGTATCGACATATTGGAGAGAGTTCAGAGGAGGGCTAGGAAAACCTTGATTGGTTTGCCGTATAAAAATGGTCATGAAAGACTACGTTATCTCAATATGTATAACGTGCAGGACAGAAGAGAAAGAAGAGGCGATTTAAATACTTAAAGAAATTTAACAAAGTCCAGGAGGAAGTCTGGAAGGAGAAGAGACATTAGAAGAAGAGGCCATTATCTAAAACTAGAGGGTCGGACGGTTAGATGTAAAGTAAGGATGTTTTGATTTACAGAGTGTGTGGCAGATAAATGGAACAGCCTTCCAGCAGAAGTGGTAGAGGCTTATACAGTGAGATGATTTAAACATTCATGGGATAGGCACGAAGCTATCCTAAGTCTAAGACAAGACCAAGGAGTGTTAAAATATGTAATTCAACATCTTAAAGACCTGTGGTACGGAGTTTTTTTTAATAAAACAAAACCGCTCCGCACAGCTCGAAGGTTTGGTAATAAGAGGAACATGAACACATGTCACCTTATCTGAGATCCATCTGTCCTTCATATAGATACAGACGGTTCTTGGAAAGGCTGACCACAGAGCTTGTTTAGATATATTTTTTTTTATAATGAAGGTTGGTAGGGGCACCTGGGTCGCAGAGGTTTGCCCCAGGGCAGGGCTCCTTTACATGCAGCACAAGGCAGCATTGTCAGAGAATGCCATACAATAAGAAATGAGATGCTCACCAAGAACACACAGCAGCTTTAAAGGCCAGTCTTACGGTGCCTTCCTGTTTGGGAGCATCTCACCCCCTTAAGGACAATGGGCGGCCCCTAAACCCATTGAAAACAATCCATTTTGAGTCCGTATATGTACGGGCTTTGTCATTAAGGGGTTCATTTTTAGCTCTCTAATGCCATTACGGAGAAAAAAATCTCCATCTACATATCACTCCGATCACACCCAAAAGGGCAGTCCAGAACCGAAATGAGAGGTACAGTTTTTCTGCACAAGGGAACCAACAACCCCAGACGTACGTTTCGAGAAGCCTATCATTCAATCAAGTACTGAGAAAGTACTTTAACCCCTTAACGTATATTTTTTAACACTTAAGGACCAAAATGTGTTTTTTTGTGTTGTCCATGTATTCTGTGTTGTATTCTTTTTTGTGAGGCTGTCGGGGACTTTAAACTGTCCCTTTAATCCCTGCATGTTGTAGACACACACTTGCTCTTACAGTCCCATACTGTACATAGGGATATAAATCCGCCCAAGAGTCTCGGAAATCGGCCTCAGATCGTGGTGATATCAGTGGTTATTGTTACTTCCTGTTCAGTCCGGAGAACACTGCATTATTCGGCCGTTTTGAATTTTTTTTCAACACCATCTAAAAATATGAATGTTTACTGTGGTGTATTGAAAATCTAAATATATACTTTTAAACATGTGACTGCTAAGAAAACGTCACACAGAGAATAAAATGAGTGCAACGTTCCTTAAATAATTCTTTTGCTTTCAAGGCACTGGTTAGGGTTCAGTAGTTAGGACCAGTGAAGCAGAAAACCATTCTTCAAGTGTCAATAAAAGTACATAAAAGAACTAGAAAGCCTACAAAACTCATCTATTGACCGTGTAATGGATAATCAGTATCCAGGTTTTCATTGTACTGTTTGAAATGGTCACACATAATTTGTTAAATTTTTTTTTAGACGATTTCATGAATAATTCATAGCTATTTATGTAACAGTATACCGTATATATTTTAAAACATCCAATCATGCAGCAACATATTAAATACCAGTACTACTTATTGCATCTTTTTGTACCATGTTATACAACCCCCATGGGTGAAGGAATGAAGGAGGAAATTGTTATTAGTTATATTTATAAATGCAATTCAAACTCTTGCCTTTAGGGGGCGTTGTGCCATGCTCCCACAATGTGTAGCGCTCATTTCTGCTTACTCTTGTACTCACTTCGTGGAAAAAGAAGAGAAAAATTACAAAATCACATTACCGGAGAAGATCTGGGGCTTTCTTCTGGAAAACAAAAACTTCCTTACAATTACAAATATTATAACTAGGAATACAGTATCACACTATGTGGGTTTGTTATCTCTTTTTTCAAGAACTTTCTTGTTTCTGGGGTAAGAACAAGGGAAAGCTGAAACAAGCACTCTACCCTAAGGGAACAGGGCATAGCTCCCCCTAAAGCCAAGGGTTGAATTTACATTTTTATGCATTATTTTTTCACATTTTATACGTCTCCGCATTGTGGTCTTTGCTTCTGTTTCTTTGGCGGGGGGTTTTAGGTAATTGAGCATCCAAGTAGACGTTTGGACCTACATCTCTTCTTATAATGCATGGACTGGCAACAAAATATTTTACACCAGTACTGGTATTTAACCCCTTAATGACAAAGCCTGTAATGTACAGGCTCAAAATGCATTGTTTTCAATGGGTTTAGGGACCACCCATTGTCCCTAAGGGTTAATAATTATATAAACGTATCTACTTGCACATCTTGTACTGTTTGGTCTCCTTTGCGCATATGTGTAAATTGTCAGAATTATTTGGGGTCATGCTTTGCAGATCCACTTTTGGCTAAAAGTGTTAACCCCTTAAGGACAATGGGCGGTCCCAAAACCCATTGAAAACAATGCATTTTGAGCCCATACATGTACAGTCTTTGTCATTAAGGGGTTAATGGAAAACCCGTACATGTACGGGCTCAAAATGCAATGTTTTCAATGGGTTTAGGGACCGCCCATTGTCCTTAAGGGGTTAAACGCCCCAGAAGATCCGTGGTTGGTTGCTATTCAAGTGTATCTATCTGCAGTAGTCATAGTTTATCTTGAGTCATATCTTTTTAGGCCTAGGTGCCAATTAAAGCAAATGACTGCTATTTTCTCATGGTACATCTTGAACAATATCTTCCCTTCTATGTTAATTGTAGCAAATTAAACTCAAGGAAATAAGGGTGAAGAATGCTACGTAGCGTAGCGTAGGTGTAATTATAATAGGGTAGTTGCAAAAACAGTTGGAAATTTTCTTTAGGAGCAGCAGTAAAATGTTAAATTAACTCTGTTGAACAATTTAGACCTTTGTATATCCTGTTGTTCCTAAGCAAATTTGGGTTACATTGATATATATGGGGAGCTGAGATATTCTCAGCTCTAATCATCGCTAAAAATCTAAAATATACAGATTATACAATCAAACTTTATATATCAAAACTCCTTATATTTGTCATTTATATTTTATCACGTTATAATTAATATGTTCATGTAACACATAATTAATTTGGAGATGTTTCATCTCAAGGTTTTCCTCAAGGAAGCCGAGATCTGCGGCATAACTTCCACCAAAATGTTAAATTACTGATATGTTCTCGTCAGATATAGTAGGCAAGACGCTACCGCCAATAGAATGGCTCAGTTATAATCACCCAGATGGACATTCTGACTATGAATTGGAATATTTCATTGTCGTCAGAAGTCAGCTCATCGAGATGTTTGAGCCGGGAAGGGCACCTGAAATATCACTTGACTGCCTACTGAGGCAACCTGCAGACACAGGTTTGGTTCCAAATTAATTGAACCCATGTCTACTTGCTACTTGCCCATGTTTTTTTAATTTCTAAACTACATTGCTATATAGGGTATTGTATTTAACCCCTTAAGGACAATGGGCGGCCCCTAAACCCATTGAAAACAATGCATTTTGAGCCCGTACATGTACAGGCTTTGTCATTAAGGGGTTAATGTTAAAACAGTAATGTTTGTTTTCCCATTGGACTTTCCCTTTAACCAAAGAGAACGCGGAGGAATCACACAAAATCTGTCAACGGATTTCTTTCGTTTACTGAACAGTAAAACATAGTAGATTATGTTTCTCTTACCACTGAAGTATCTTTGGTACCCATTGAATACCAGGAGAAAAAAAATCTTAAATTATTCTTAATTTTAAATTTACCACAGGCCTTCCCTGCTCTCCGAAATGACCCAAAATATAATTTCACAGCATCTCCTTGGGGCTGATAACTTGCTCTCTGGTTAGAGACGATGTAGAATAGATGAAGGAACATATGCAATCTCCCTTACGTGATAAGAATAACATGGATAACCTAATATTGATTTTCTGTCAGGTTGCAACTAAGGCCATTTATATTCCGAACCGGTTAGAGGGACAGGTATATCATTTTTTATAAGCTGTAGTATATACATTTTGAGGTCCCCTCTATGTGTCACAGAGGGCCTCCCTTTTAAGCCTTGCCTTGGGCATTAGCTTGTCTAGTAGTGGATGTAATACAGCTGGCACTGAGCTCCACTAAGCCACAAGTGCAGAGTATATTGGGGAGGGCTAATTAGTGTTTCCAAAGTTTGTTCTTTTGGAAGCGCAAGATCATGGTGTTGCTGTCTAACCAACGTCATCTCACTGACATCTACCTGATATCATCCTGTGCTGTCACAATGATTTTTTTCTTGAGGAGGTGCTTCTTGCTCACAAATCTCAGTGCTTCCTGAATTGACTTTGGGATGCAGATGAGTCTCGTGGTATCTTGATGGTTGCCAATCTTACACACAGCTCAAGCTCTGGAAGGCACGACAGGTAAAAGCCGACAGGTACAGCATAGCCTTCGGAGATCTAGTCCATCCGGTGGCATGTGGCCTGATTAGCAATGATCAAGGAGAAATATGGGTTCTTGACCCTTAATCCAGTATATCCATAATTCCAGTATACCGGTGTATAGACCTTGGCTTTGCTTCCCATACTTTCTAGTACTATGTATGATCTTTGCCTAATTTGATGATTTCGTGATCCGTTTGTCAAGCAGTGTTTGTATTATGACCTTGCATCCCCACCACTTCAACAGTACCTTGTGCACTTGGTAGGCAGCTATGTTCCAGTAGCAAATGGGGGGGTGGGTTGAGCCGCTTAAAAGGGAGATCACTGATCTCCCCAACTGACCCATTAACACTATGGATGGCTTTTGTGCAGCACCTCCTTTAAAAAAAAACATATCCCAAGTCCCAGTAGACAGGACAGCCGCACGGATGGGCGGCAGGTGGCACTGCCCTAGGTTAGACTTACGGCAGCCGGAATGGTAAATATGCCTCCGGACATCAGCGATCCTGAAACAGGGGAAACCCTATGATGTCATGGTGGCATCACTGCCATCACTTCTCCCATTTATTTTGGCCCTAGCTAACAGTCCTCCAGTGTCCAGCGCCGCAAAGGAGTTATGAGTTTGGACTAGTGCCAGATGCCCTGTGTGTTTTACCACACAGGGCCAATGGGATATCTAGTTTAAGTAGGACTTTTGACATTTACATCTCACTTCTTACTAGCCACTTGCGTCACTGTATTAATAACCATTAATTTCCATTACCTTCTCAGGCCAAATAATACCAGATCACTCCTGCAACTTACTTCATGCTGTTTTTTTGTACCCATGCGTTTGACTCTGCTGGAGTTTTGTTACATGACCCTCAATAAAGTCACAAATCTCAGTAAAAATTCTATAGCTTTTTAACACAATGGCCCTCCTGTGCATATGTCTCACCAGCGTAATTTTGTGTCATTATATCTTTTTTATTTTAGAGTGATCAATGCAGGAAAAAGTCAATATAATGAGGATCAGGCTTGCTGTGAATATGTAATTGTGCAAAGTAGAGATGAAGAATTCAATGACAATTGCGAAGAATCCGTGCAGCTTGAGCAGAATATAAACAAGAGGCAACAATCTTTGGATAAGGTTGGTACCTTGGATGTATGCGTCATCATATATTATAGTACTGAATCCCATATGTGATTAGCCTAAACCTAATATTAAGCACATGCACATATGTGAAATATACAGCATTACACAAAAACCTTACCTTTAAAACAAATAGTCAATTTTTCGCACTACTGGATGTTTTAAACTATCATGTCTTTCTTTTTGTTTTTACTTAATCAGTTTATTTAGTTTTTTTTGGGGCACGTCAACAATAGTAATGTCCATGGAGAAAAAAAGAGAGAGGGGAGATGTTATAGACACCTTCAAATTACATTGCAAAGTACGGGAGGGACGTGTATTTCAAAGGAGGAGAAATGTTAGAACAAGAGGTTATAATCTGAAACCAGGATCAGGGTCAGGGGCATAGATATAAGGTCGTTTTATTTTATTTTGATGAGGAGGTGGTAAATAAGTGGAACAGCTTACCAGCAGAACTGGTAGAGGCTAATACAATAAGGGAATTTAAACATGCATGGGATAGACATAAAGCTATCCTGACTCTAAGACAAGACCAAAGCAAATCTGGTTCTTAATTGTCTATTCAATTAAAAGAAAAAAAAAGTTGAAATAGTAATCTCCCATTATTGCAGCTGTACAAAGGAATCTTCCATTATAGGCATCTTTTTTAAAAAAAAGTTATCAAATGCAATAAATCAACCGATATTGCCCAAAACTAAAAAATTCACTTAACATCTTAAAGGACACCTGTGTCAGTTGCTAAAACTTGGAATGACCACATGAAAGGCTTCCACCAAAGGAAACTGTAAAGGTAGATCTGTAACTTTCCCTTGGAAATACATTTTTACTTTACATTGACTGCTGCTTCTTTTGCTCTGATATTTCAGGTCGACAGCAGAATTCGTTTCTACTACTGGGGGCTCTTTGACGGTCATGCAGGTTGTGGATGTGCTTCATTCGCATCAAGGTTTCTCCACCATCACATTTGTGACCAGCTGAGGGACTTGGTGTCTATCTTGCAGCAGCCCGTCCATACGGCCGCTCCACTCTGTCTTGTGCAGGAAACAACAACCGAGAATGTGGTGGGCATTCCGACTCATGAGAAAATGGAGCCACCCTTGAAGGCCACAGTTCGCTTTCATCTTGAAAAACAAGTATTTCCTGAGAGTCTTGTCATAGGTGCACTTGAAAATGCCTTCAAGGAGATGGCGAGTATATGAAAGCAATAAAAAGTCAAAGAATGAAAGTAAAATTAGTTGAATAAGAGATTACATATTTTAATAAAGTAAAAGGAAACATAAGACCACATTTGAAAAATAGGTTATCAAAGGTCAATGCTAAGTTATTTCAGTTCAAAACTATACAGCAAACATTTCTAAACACAAACACAGAATATATTGCACAGGATGCAAGTGATTGGTGATGATCCAGATTTTGCGGCCAGTTAAGCTGCGGTGTACTGTTTGTAAAAATGTGGGGATGGAAGCAAGGCCCGTTATCAATGACAGTCCTAAACACAGATCCACCAAGACAATGATTAAAGTGGTGTTTTGCAGTTGGATCTTTATTTTTTTGCATAAAATTTTAATTATAATGGCTTTTTTTCATATATTTTCAATTACTCTTTAAGTTTTGCAAGTTCTTCCAGGAATACTTAAACATCTGCTGAAATGCCAGCGTGTGTGTTTGCATTTGTAGAGTGCAAATTTCTGCACCAATCAAACCAAGGCCTACTATATTCTTATACCTAGGTACAGCACATTAACCTTTTCAGTGCTGGCAGCAGAAATACATATGTTCTCCTGGGAGGTCAGACCAATTTAATATATATGTTTACACATTACACAATTTGTAGCATTCTCAGTTTCCAGGATGAACCAGTTAAACATAAGACTTCCCCAAGAGGTATGGGACGAAGCTGACAACGGGTTCAGTAGACAAACAGCAGTTCCACTGCTGTACAGAAATAGTTGCTTTAAGGGAGGGAGGAAAGTGGCAGTGTGGGTCCTCTTTACCAGCCACCATGTTGAGTTTCAGCAGTAAATTTAACCCCTTATAGTCCCTGAAAACTCATCTCTTATTGAGCAGACCCCATAGTACTTTCATACTAAAGCTTCCGGTTAAGAATACTGCTAAATGATCCCGGCTTTAGCTGTAAAAAATTGAAGGAAGCAGGGGATTGCCATTAGTTATAGTTTATGGTTTGAAAAGGGTCCTTATTCCCTTATCAACCAGTAAAATTGTGCAGTCATCACTTCATTTGGTTGCTAGTTCCATATTTCAAACTTTGCCCTTAGAATCACCTACTTAATACATACCGCAATACTGCACCCATGTAAAATTAACAAAGATGTAGGAAAAATGCAGTTGAAGTGTATTAATGCAATAACAATAATGTGCTAATGGTGTGTCAAAAGTATAAAAAATATTCTCTCTCTACTTACAGGATAAACAAATTGAAAGAGAAAGGACTATATACAAAATCGATGGAGGTTGCTGTGCTCTAGTAGCTGTGTATCTAATGGGCAAGCTGTATGTAGCCAATGCTGGCGACAGCAGGTATATTTCTTTCCATAACATATCATATCTGGGAACTCCCTGGGTTTTGCCGGGAGACAATTGGGGGAAGGAGAAGCATTTCTTCTCTGGTTCTCAGGTGGACACCCGAATCACCTGGGTCCCGAGAGCAGGGTCCTGAAACACCCCACTCCCGCCCATTTCCCCATTAAATGCTGGTGTGTCCCACGAACACCCATTGACATAGGCTGGGCCACCCACAATGTCGGGTCTACTGACATCAGAGGGTAGTCCTGTCCGCGTCCTACAAGGACTACAGGGTAGCCGCGGACCAAAAGTTCCCAAGTATGCAAATATCATTTGGGGTGTATACTATGCAAGGACATAGTGTTTCCTAGAAAGGAAGGCTTCACTGAATGCTATCCTTATGTGTTTTTATGCATGTACAGATTGTATTATATATTATCTTTTTGCATGCATGTATGTATATATATATAGTATAACAACATAATTAATGGAATGGCTTTACACCGGTATATATTTTATTAACATGCTCTGCACAGAGGCATGCAGCTATACAGAATAGCTGCTTGGTTGAAAAGTGGTCTCTCTGAAAAAAACTGTCTTTTTTTCTACTGATCACATCTCCTGCAGGGCATTTAGCTGGGGGTGGGGGTGGAAAAGGGGCAAATTCATTTGGAGGGTGCTACAGACCTAGATTCATATCTACTTCCTTTTGTTAAACTAGTAAGTACGTGTATTGAATGGTTGCTGCATACAGTTTTGTTATTAATAATTCTAATACTATACTAGATGCCTCCAGGAAAAAAAATTGATCCTTCTGCGTGTAATTACAGAGCCATAATCATCCGGCAGGGGAGAACCATTCCAATGTCACAAGAGTTCACTCCGGAAACAGAGAGACAGAGACTGCAATTTCTAGTAAGCACCCAATGTACTAGTTCCATCATGCATAAAATGTTGTATTTAGTGAAAATAGGAGAGTTTTTGATAGGATTGTAATGATTATTGCGATTTGTGGTATTAACTTTTTTCTTGGGTTGACATTTAGTTTTTAGGACAGGCTTTCAAGAGTCACAGAAGGCCAGGGTTGGCTGTCAGATCACTGGAATCCCAAAGACTCCTGCAGCTTGAGCCCTTGGGTTTGAGTAGCTTAGGGTCTTATAATGTTCCCAGATCACAGAGAACCTGCTGGTTACATTAACACGAAGAGTCAGACAAGCCCTAGTCAGAAGATGAGAAAACAGGATAACAATAAATTAGCTTAAGTCAGGACAGAAGAGCAATTGGACAATGGTAGACCATCTGAGGGCTTACGCATGACTGAGCTGGAGGTTTACATAGCCAGGCCTACTAGCTCAGTAGAAGCAGGTGTAGCAGTAGGTGTGAGCAAGAGCTAGGATGACTACGTCATACATGTTTTCAAGGACACATATAACTTTTACATATTGCTGACCAGCCCAGATAAAATGCTGTATGGGGGATGCATAACCGACTAATTGGTTCCTTTCTATAAGTCTATACATCCCACATACTGCAGTGTTCTGGAAAGCATGGCCAATGTGACCGTCCTAGCAAGAGCCACCTTAATAAGCAGGCTCCTTGTGGAAGCTATAATTTGCAACACTTACTGCAAAGCTACATGTTCATGTTCAGATACAAGCCCTAAAACAAGTCACTGCCCAATGTTCCCACAGCAGGCTGTGACAGTATCAATCTTATTTGATCAAGTCTGAAGTATGATTACTAATAACTGTAGTTTAATATGAGCAACAGTAAAGGGTTGAGCCAGCCCAGTATAACGCGTAAATCAAAGAGTGAAGAAATCTCACTAATTTAAGTATACATTATACAGGGCCAGCCAAGCTTTTCCTGCAGCAGAAGCTCACTGGGGTTTGGAACTTTATAATCTGTAGTGAAGTTAATGAGTGGGAACACAACTCTGCCCGTAATTTAATAGACCTCAATGAGAGGTGAAAACTGTGTTCTAAGAACTGTTAGTCTAATATTTTTGTATTTGATACAGGAGTACATTTCAGATGCGATAACATAGTATGTTTGTATAGCTTGTTTGCTTTATACATTGGCAGTCAACGGGTAGCTTACCAGCTGTTGTTTAAATACAGCTCCCACGGGTCTCCGCCATATCCAGACAAATATTGGCGAGAATCATGGTTGTAGTTTACCTGAAGCGGAACCAGAATCTTCTTTCCCCTTAAAAAAACAAAGATTCCTGACTTTTCAAATCCAGACTTTACAAAAAATATAATTTTGCAAGGATTAAAAGACAGATATATGGTTTGATTCTCCCACTTTTGGCCAACCCATACGCAATGAGGTAACCTTAGGTGATCTCAGGATACCATCAACTTTCAGATATACGATAAGAGTATTAAACACGTCCCAAAACATTACTTTTGGGCACTGTTCCATTGCATTGGGTAGCTGCCCCACTGACCCTTTTGTGCAGGCAGTGGAAGAGCATGGCCTGGTTGTGGAGGTCCTTTGGTCTCCTGTAAGAGATGTTCAGTTTTGCTCAAAAGTTTGCTTACCCTTGGAGAATTGGTAATATATGTACCAATATATGTACATATTCAACTGTAG
>VKOC01000856.1:0-10155 GCA_009364415.1 Spea multiplicata | reverse complement strand
TACCACGAGGACAGCCATTCAGTCACCAATGCTATTCCTGCATCAGCCTCTAACATATACAAGCAGCACCTGCAGAGTCATTACCGTGGCAAAATCTTTACTTAAACGCCTTTTTATATACACATACATCTGGAAGATGTTTTAACCCATTGCCTACCAGAGGTTACTGTAACACGGTTAAGAGAAGAACATTCTACAATCAGTGAAACAGCGGGTTTCTGTCCCCCAAACAGTCTCCGAGCTCGTTTGCTGCACATTCGATTGCTCGACAGGAGTGCGCAGATGGTGTGTGCAGCTGGTAGGGTGTGCAGCTATTTCTTTTGGGTTTTCTTAATTAAGGCCATTCTCTGTTATAAATCATCCAGGAGAAAAGTGCAGGGAACGAAGACACAAACCGAAAGAGCAAAGGGCAGGGATAAGACAAAAAAGGGAGGGGAGAGAGACAGAAAAAATGATTAATAATCAAGATGCAAATAAAATAAATGCAATTATGTGCATTAGGCTGTAATGTATTATTACATAACAGGAAATAAACCATTGTAAATAAAATACTAGTATTCTGGGGCATGCCGGATAATGTAAAATAATTACACAATGTTTAACATATGAAAAACAGTACTGATGACTTTGGAGCCGTGATGAGAATATATAGAGTTTGACAAGTGAGGACATCTCAACTATCATCATCACTTCTCTAATATAGAAATACTTGTATTTGCTGGTAGCCCTTCATGAGAGCCAGGGATATACTTTAGTGCCAAAGACCTTACATGGAGCTACTAATAAGCAGCAAGGGAGAGGAATAACATATACGCCATTGCTGGCAGAGATCCCCCTCTGCTCCTTCATGGCAGACAATATTAAAAAAGGTACAGAGCCACAAAGCACACTAGCATAACTCCTATAAGTGTATATGCATTTTCAGCAACACGTTTAATATTTTAATAAATTAGTGAAAATCAAGTTAAAGTGCCATTAAACTTTTCCCCACTCAAATGAAGCAAACCTTAATTAAGATAGTCCTGCGCAATTGTTGTCTAGTAGTACCATAAAGCTTTCTCTTTAATGCTTAAAGGAACAATTGTGCAAATGTTACTTTTAATAAAAGCTTAGATGTTTTGAGCCTTGGAAAAGTTCAAATCAAAACCTGCAATTGTGGTTTGTGAACACCAGATTCTGCAAAATGAACGTTTATAATTGTTCTTACCTGCTTGTGTGCCTCGGTTGTGCAAGCCTTTTTGTAGGGACGGATTTCTTCTGATCCAAAACCTGGGATCCACATATTCCACTGACGTTCTAAAGTTCAAATAAAAAATCAACATTAAAATATCACGTAGTCAATGAGGTAAAAGAAGAGAAAAACAAAGATTTTGGCTAAATGGGCACAAATTCCCACATAACATCTTGAGGAATGCCCTGCCCAAAAAGTATAGGCTGTTATAGCCACAAAAGTGGGGAGGGGGCAACTCCATATTAATGCCCATGGAGTTTGAATGGGATGTCCAGCAAGCTCATTTACGTTTTATGGTCAGGTGTCCACATACTTTTGGTTATACACTAAATAATTGCTGTATGCTACCGACAGTGTTGTGCTCCAGTTAAGGCCATTACTTCCACAATGATCACTGTACAGAAAAAGAGTAACTTCAAAATATATTTTAAACAGTTAAGCAATAGTGGGCAAATCTTTGTAAACAGACCTAAATGAAGTTGCACGTCTTTGACCTCCAGTGTGTTTGATCTCCGGTGTCGGGCCAGCTGACAGGCTGCCGACACTACACTCTCTATGAAATCATCAGCTATCTGCAAGAGCATCTGTAACGAGAACATGACAATTTGATTAAATTTATTACGAGAAATATGATGCACACAAAGAAAAACGCTTAGTTGTTCACTCACCTCCTCCACGTCCTCATCCAGCTGTTCATTAGGATCTATCTCTCTGACCAGATCATGGAGCTTCTTCTTGGTTAAAACCTTAGGAAAGTGAACATTAAATAATTTTCTCAACATTTAGAGGACTGAACCAAATATCTTCTCAAGTGCAGCAAATATACCGTATTTGCTCGATTATAAGACTACGTTTTTTTCAGAGCAAATGATCTAAAAAATAACCATCGTCTTGTATACAAGGTCATCTTCTAATCAGACCTCAAATAGACAACCTCCGCTGCTGCCAGGGCTTCTATGATGGAGCGCCGGCGTCACATGACCTTCTGGTGCTCATTCATAGAAGACCCAACGGCAGTGCCGGCAGCGAAGGTTGTCTTTGAGCATCGCGCAGACCTTCACCAGCTGCCACCACTAGACACCGAGGAATCTGAAGAACGGGGACAAGTCTAGGGATGCACTTGTAATTCGGAGAAGGGCAAGAGTGGTACATGGGGGCGGCATATAGTGGTGGTGTTAAAAGGATATCAGGGAGGCATGTGGCATATAGGGGGTTAAAAGGAATATCAGGGAGGCAGAGTGGCATATAAGGGGGTATATAAAGCATATCTGGGGGCTCTTTTTCCCACGCTAAATTAATATTCAAATTTTTGGGGGTCATCTTATAATCAAGCAAATGCGGTATATGTACTTCATGGTACCCTCCTCACCTGGTTAGCATCCGGGCTTACTCGGCCCCCTCCAGCTGCTGTCCCCTGTACTTTGACCCCAGGAGTGCTGTTCGCAACAGCTTGCTCCTGCTTTACTGCAACCGAGGTGGCCATAGAGGTGGTGGTGGTGGTGAAGTTTGACAGATTTATGAGCGTGGAGGCCCCGAACTGGTTCATAATCTGGAGTGCTTTCGCCCTCAGCTCACCCAACCGGGACACGTCTGCACGCTGTTTTGGGGTGTGAGGTCCCGGTCCAAGAAGCTGTGGTCAGGTAAACAAACTAGTGAATGTCAAGATAGCATTTCTCTTCTCTCTATTCCACACGCAGTTCAAGAGAACTAAATGTTTCCATTTTCACTACGAGCAGGGCACCCAGAAAGCATGCCCACGGCACATGTACATATGAATCGTTTATAAATCAGTATCACAATACGGTCACATTGTTTCTAGACGCTCTTTGCTAGCATTTCTATATATCCTTCTATCTCCTCTAGATTGGAAGCCTGCAAGCAGGGCCCTCTATACTTAATGTATGCATTTTCAGAAGCACTGTGTAAATTGCGGACCCTACATAAAATAAACACAATAGTGATATACCAGAGCTACGAGGCAGCTGCACGTGAAGGCAGTATAATATGCGGAAGCTAGGTTTGGGAAGGTGGCCAGCAGACGTTATTAAGTAAAGCAGAGCCAACCTCCTAGCCTTTGTGGTAGGACAAGATATTGCACAAATAAATGCGTGTTATGTGAGATATATACACCCTTCATGTATTCTTAAAAAATTACTACAAGACAAACTAGATAGTTTGTGAAACAAACACCTCAACCACTCCAAGATCTGACAAGATACGTCTTACAGTACGTTTTAATGTTCATATCCAGAATATGGACAAACCATAAGCATGTCAAGCATCTGTGGCTCAAAACGTGCCTACAAGGTATGCACTATTTGTGACAGCGGAGTGTTGACAGGCAAGATGGTCAAACATTTTTTTTGTCCTTGGGAGCCCCACAAGAAGAATGCATATTATGACTTACCTTAGAAGCAGCAGCTGTGCAGCTACCTTCCTGCATGGCCCAAAAGTTATCGCCAGTATTACCAAATCAGCGGCAGGAAAGCAATAAGAAGCCTTGCTCATATACTATATATTATATATATATATATGACACTTGTTATCCATTAAGAGATACAGATTTACTTATTCAGGTGAGCTTTATGGCCCATTTAAAGGAGGAACTACTTTTCCTTCCCAAGAAATCTTTCAAATGTTTCCATTATAAAGAACAGAATGTTGATTCTTAAAGCATATACATGTATGCCTCAAAGCAAAGTGTTACTTAGCCTACAATAGAGATACAGAGAAAAGGGAAGGCAAAACTAGAAGGCATGCACACGTGTGTGTGTTTAAGCAGGTCGCTTGCACTTAAACCCATACATTTCAAAAATACATACATGATAAAATATTTGAGTGAACCCTGAGGCGCAAAAACGCTACCCAGTAAAAACCAAAGCCAGATAGTGTTGTATTTTATAGTAAACCAAATTAATATATGGTATATATATATTTATAAATATAACAGGACACAGACTAACGCTACATATATAAACTACCCAAAAGCGGACCGAAACATTGATTGTTCGGGGGAATAAACTACATGCAAACTTGTGTGACTATTTTGGATGTGTATGTAGCCAGATCATGGACAGCTGATTATGTAATCTCCTATATACGGTCACTGCTACTCTGCATTAACGGTGGTAGGTTTATCAAGGTATGTGTGATTTCACAATAAATCCACAGTAAATCAACTGTGCTCTTCATCACACGCCAGGGTTGCTATTCATCATTAGCACAGCGAGTACTATGAGAGTGACAAGTCTCGGTGCCCTGTATGAAGAGTAATAAAATCAGCGTCTTATTAGTACCTAGATACTCAGCAGCAGCGTTATCGCGAGCCGTGTGTTAGTGTTTATGTAACAGCAGCTACTATAGGGTGCTGAAGATGCATTACTGCTGTGCAGGTACTCAACACCACTATACTACGAAGCTGATCTCTTACTACAAAAACACACACGTTTACTCCACAGCGAATGGTTAATTAGGCTGTCAGGTATAGAGATACTCGGTATCACTATACAGAGGCTCATGCTCACACGCTTCTTTTTTATTATTATTATTATTTTTACTTACAGCCAGCTGAGTATCTAGCTCTGTAATGACATCGCACACGGCGGTGGGACCGCTGAGCACACACGTCATGATCAGCAGCCGTCTGCGGACAACAAGAGCATCAGTTTTGGGCAGTGGCGTGTGTGCGCTGCGAATACCCGGTGTACGGGCAAAAAGACACGGTACATGTTTTAAAAACCAGGTCAGACACCGCTTTGTGCTCACCTCCTCTATCACTGTCTCGCTCACTCTTCCTCAAACACCGGAAGTCCGCCGTAGACGCTCAAGCTCTGTGCACGCGCGCAATAATTGTATGGTGTGTTTTTTTTTGTTAACTTTATTTAAACGAACATTTAGACACAGGAATCCCCTTGCCGTAATGATTCGTTTTTCGTTTTCCTTTTAATGAGAAACGTTTACTTTTTTTTTTCTCAGCTATATGTAGTATTTTAGTTCATGAAAACACTGCAGCATATAATATAGTTAACTACGCGTCAAGGTTTTAAACGTACAAAAACTCCCATAATCCACCTATGTATTCATTTACATATATTTGCATGTTAACTGTTATCTCGCAGTGAGAAGTCTTGTTATAAGCAATGTTAGCATATTTGAGGGAATCATTTAATGAATGTATAAATAGAGGGTCGCTGGTGGCATTACCTCATGTTTAAATGTGCAAACGCGAAGTCGCCATAAGTTTAATAAAGATGACGTAACGGCTGGTGCTTCCGCCAGTCAGTGTTTCGGTAAAAAGGGCTTGTGCCGTGCATGGCACATCGCGGTTCTCCTTTTGGGGGACTGCGGTGCGGAATCGATATCAAGAGATTTCGGAAGCATAATTTTTGTGAAAGAGGCTGCTTGTGATCATTTGTCCGGGCGCCTCAATATCATGTGTACAAAAACAGAAAAACTATTTACTGTGTGGAACATTAGACTCTTTGCTTTGGTTCATAGTTTGATAAAGGGGTGTTTTGGCTTCACTTTAAACATCTAAGGACACATGGTTTTTTGTATTTTGTGGTTTTACATGACATCAAATAAGAAAGAGAAACATTAAAATCTGCTTAATCATAAATAAATAAGATCAATGTAGAATTGGAGTGGAGGAGTCAATTTTATCCCTGGTATGATGAGCAAGTATTAATAGAGAAAAAGGTTACACTTACCTTAATAAATACTAATGAGATGGAAATATTAGCTCCCTAAGGAAACCTAACTAGAGAACAAATAGTCAACCTCCTTGGTGGATCCAGTCTCACTGCCTCATAGCCCTCACTTCAATATGATTGCCTAAGTACAGGATACAAAAAGTAGGCCCTAAGAGATTGTTCCTAATAATGCCCTAAGTGGAATGACAGAACATAGTGTCACAAAATCATCTGATGCAGGTTTCGCTGGGACTTGGCTCAGCTTCATCACGGACTAGTGTTCTGGTCTCATTCGTTTTATAAGATCAATGTCCACTTTTTTCACTATTACTACTTGCTCATGTCAGGGATGATTTGACCTTCCCACTACTGTTCTACATTTATTTGTGATTAAACTGGAATATATATATATATTTACTAGGATTCATTTCCTACTTGTTGTACCTCCTTTAGTTAGGTGGTTGCTGGCCCTTTTTCTGTTACTCTTTGTGTAACGGCTGTTTTAAAATTTCTGTGGTGCTCATGTTTAGCTGTAATTGTCTTCTTTCTCATTACCTCTTACAATTTATATATAAAAAGCTTTCCCGAGAGTAAGGTATGTCAAAGAGGTGCCGCAGCAGTAGTAGAACACTTGCAGCTCCATGGAGCAGGACTGAATTTCCACAATGCAAAGTTTTGTCACCAATATTTATTCATCAATGAAAAATATGATATGATATATATATATATATAAAAAGAAACTTGTCCACAACGACAGGTTTTGCTAGTAAGATAAACGGCCAACTGTCTAAATCAACTAAACTCATTGGTATCTACTATCCTATACACAGTCCCTCTTTGAGTGCCAAAAAGCTTGTAATAGTTTTGTCAGAGATTCCCCTCATTGTTGATGCACAAAACATGCAAAAAGTTCGGACAAAAACGAATCCATTAGTCTAGCAATTTGTCTGTGACCTTTAGATATTTTGGACCATTCACAATGTAATAATCAGGAAAAACTAGCCTTAATGTTAGACAAGGCGGAGAAACCGCGACAGATCCTCTATTATGTGTATACCCTGAGAAGTTCGAGACTAGTAAAATCAGCTAGACATCCTGATCTGTCCCCTAAGGCATCAAAGTTCCAGAATCCAGAATTTAGATCCTCCACTAAGAAACTGGGCTGAAGGTGATTCTCTGGGTCCTATGGATTATCCTGTTCAACACATGGCCAAATTTCAATGACCTGCTTTTCTCACTTCCATATTAGGCAGGATTACTCAATGGGAGTCGATGACCTCAGACAAATGGGTGCTTTGGGTGATGTGGAAAGGCCTCTCCCGTCTTCCAGTAGGCCCTGGTTATGCCTCTATTTGGGATATTGATCCTCTTACTGTCCTATCCAAGTTGGACATTTTTTCCATTTTCCTTTGCACTCTCTTAGTTAAACTCTCTAGCCTAAGACTAAGTGCTTGTAAATGAGCTCCAAACTACCCAGTATCTGTACTGGGTAGCCAAGAGCTCAATTCTGCAGGGTCATGCAGAGAGTGTGTGGTCCCGCACCCTTTGTCCCAGGAAATGTTGGCGAGTATGTATTAACCATTTTAAAACTGGATACCAGGGAATGCTTAATGCTGTGAGAGTCATTAAGAAGGGCTGTCTGGCAATACATACATTTCACACACTCAGCTATGTTACTCTGTGCATCCCCATACCTTTATAAACAAGCTGACCCTGAGACTGTTTAAGTATTAGCCCATCTTAAAGATTAAATGTAGTGATTTGCCAACTATATGGCTCTAATACTGGTCCTCATGGGAAGCTTGAATTATTTAAAGATGCACTTGAGTCATCTGCATTCAAGCAGGGATTATCAATTACCTAACCAAAAAAATAGCAAAACTGGGAGTATTATACATGATCACAGCAGTGCGGAATAGGGAGAAGGCCGTTACACTGTGACACCCTGAGAATCTGCCCCTTCACCCCGAGTCACTGGTGTAACTACAGGGGTTGCAGCGAGATGAGTGTGTGTGTTAGTATGCGTGTGTGTAATTTGTGTGCTTACATATGTTGTATGTTGAAAGGGGGAGGGACAAAGAAAGTAGAGACCAGCTATTTAAGTTGGGGAGACCCGGGGCAATTTTCGTAGCAGGGCCCTGTGGTTTCTATTTACGCCCCTGCCCTGAGATTGGGGCAAAAGCTCAGAGACGTCGGGTCAAACCCTGAGAGGTAACTGGTGATATAATGATAATTTAATACCCAAGCGGGAAGAAGTACCAAGTACCAAGCACCAACGCCTTTCTCCTAGCGGGAGGCCAATGCTCCATCATACCGTAACAACCAAAGAATGGCGAGGGTAACGCATCACAAATAAACCTCTGGCTCACGATACCTAAGAACTGCCTGCTGATTGGGCAAAAGATCTGCGCGTGCTCGCCTACGTCTAACAGGAAGTGACGTACGATAGCTTAGAAGGAGGCTTGGGACGCGTTTGCTTGGGTGACGTTCACCGGAGATCTGATCGGAGACCGTGCGCGTCCACGAAGGAAGGGCGGGAGCGCTCAGTGAGGTGGTTTGCAAGAAGTTACTTAGTTGTTGAAGTAGAATGTTGGAAGAGACAATAACAAGGATGATAACTAGAGTGCAGATTACCGCAGAGCGCGGGCTGCTTAGGAAAGGATATGTTGTTTTGTGTTTTCCAAGAATACCGTAGTTCACATGACGTGGTCCCTGCGTGTTTTATGTTTACACCATATGTTTCAATAAAGAAAGTGTAATTGCAGTAGGCTGCATGGTATGGTGGCGTAAATACACTTTGTGAGCCGTAGCGGTATATAGCAGGGAGGGAGAAAGGGCTGGGACTGTTTTCCGGTAAGACTGCGGTATTATATAGTCCGCGCTATATAATGTCTGGAGGAAACGGATGAGTGAATCTAGATCACGTGTCAGGAGATTTCATAAACGTGGCAATAATGTGCAAATAAATATTACATATAATGTATTGAGTGAAATTAAATCAATAAATTATATTATTTTAAATTTCCCACCATAGATTAATGCTGGGAAAAATGCAGTTTTGATGATTATCCTGTTTAGCTTCTACATAGAGAGATCTGTAGTTTTGGGCATTAAATACATGTACATTGATATTGTTCGTAGATCAATTCTATGCAGTTATATATTCTGTATATATATGTGGTTAGGTGCAGACTTTGTAGTCCTGTCTCAACACGAAGGAATCTAAACACAGGAACTTATTGATGCCTAGAGATTTTAGCTGATGGGCTTTGAATGCCGATATGGCTTTTCAGGGCATTCGGTTGATCTTGGTACGGCCCTGTATTTCTAGACTGGACTGCCTCAATGACACGGGTAGATTAATAAGCAAATAATACTTAACTTTTATCATGTTACCATTCTTTGACATCATTAACGCTCTTGGGCTCTGGCGAAAATCGGATGCATATTATTTGAAGTGACTACCAAAAAGAGCAAGTTTTTTTTTTTTTTTGCTTAAATCAAAACCCCTTGTGTGCAGAAGGCTGCCGGATAGAACTAAACTACACATGTGACAGATGGCGAATGCAGAGGTGACCGTCCCTATGGGGGACGTGGTGGTGATTCCCAGTGAATGTACAGAGGGAGAAGACCCAGAAGACACAAAGACACAGGTCATCTTGCAGTTACAACCAATTTCCCATGGGTAAGTGCTTCCCATAAGGCACTAGTGTGTTTTTCCTTATAAACTAGTGCATGCCTGCACTTTTAATGTTCTTCTTGTCTATCCTTCAACCTCATCCATCATGCTGGATGCCCCTTAATGCTATCCTCTGCCATTGGATCGATCTCAAATCTCAACAGTGATTACTGGTTCAGTTGATTATTTCTTCCAGTGCCCTCTTCTTCAAACTAAGTATTCCCTCCTCCTTTACTGAAAATCCCACCCTTGCATCCTTTCTCTGTCGATTGACCTACTTTTTTTTTTCCTCTCACAAGAGCCCATTGTTGGAATGTTTTATAGCATAAGGCATGTAACTATTCGAATAACTATATTGACTCTTCCACTCTTTTGCTACGTATTCTTCCCTACCGCTGGATTAAATGTAACTCTACCCACGCAGGATTTACGGTGAGATGTCAGACGCAGATGCCGCTGTTGTGTCCTTAGAGACTCACACCCTGAAGATGGGGGACACATTAGGTATGTTACGGTTACTGTACCCCATCTCCAGTTTTGTCCATGTAATGCAT